>CADDXX010000468.1:485739-512814 GCA_902810485.1 Alauda arvensis
AAATGGTGTTGCTTGCAGGCCATTTACATGTTCATTTCTCAAGAGAATGTGATGTTTTATCCTTTTTCTCCAGTYAGCTCCTGTGTCACCAGCACAGCCCCGCTAGACAGGAACTGGAACGCTGTGGGATGGAAGGCTGGGAGCTGGTGTGCACAGAGCCTGTGTTTGTGATCTGCAGGAGCCAGGGGAGGCACAGCACTGCAGCCCTGCCATGTCAGCCATTGTTCAGCAGCTTGGTGTGTCGGCTCCATCTCACAAGGTCTCCCAGGGGTCCTTTTTTCCAGGGTTTTTTCTCACCCCTCCTTTAAAGCAAACCAAGTGCTTTCCTGGAGCTGCTTAACCATTCACACTCCCCGTGGGAGAGTGCCCAGGGATGAAGGGCTGGTCCTCAGCTGGATGSTCAGCTCAGGGGGGGACATGAGAGCCAGCAGCACAGCCCCAGCACTGACACTGGAGGCACGGGCTGGCCCTGCCCACGGCATCAGCACAGGATCAGCACGGGAGCAGTGATGCCAAATGCAGCAGGAAGAGCCTGAGAAAGGGTTACAGCAAAGAGGGGTTTGTCTGATGCACTGGGCAGGGTGACACCRTGGGACACTTGGCCAACATCACAGCTAACCAAAGCTCTGGTTTCACACCAGTGTTACCCACAGCTCCAGGACCCATCCAGGGACAGCCTGAGACAGTGGGGCTTGTTCAGCCTGGAGTTTGGGAAGACCCTATGGCACCTTCTAAAGGGGCTCCAGGAGAGCTGGAGAGGGACAAGGCCTGGAGGGACAGGACACAGGGAATGGCTTCCCACTGCCAGAGGGCAGGGATAGATGGAATATTGGGCAGGAATTGTTCCCTGGGAGGGTGGGCAGTGCCTGGCTCAGGGTGCCCAGAGCAGCTGTGGCTGCCCCTGGATCCCTGGCAGTGCCCAAGGCCAGGTTGGACACTGGGGCTGGGAGCAGCCTGGGACAGTGGGAGGTGTCCCTGGGACAGTGGGAGGTGTCCCTGCCCATGGCAGATGAGCTGGAACAGGATGAGCCTTAAGGTGCCTTCCAGCCCAAGCCATGCTGTGATGATCCCATGGATTCTGCTGTCCCTGGCTGGCTGTGTGCCCTCAGGGACCTTCCTGAAGCACCCYATGGCATCACCCTGCATCTGCTGGGACACCCTGGTCCCAAATCTGCTTTCTGCAAAATGAGCCAAGTTCTGTTCCTTCAGTATCACTGCAAGGGGCAAACAAACCCCAGCCTGGAGGCAAACCCTTCACCAGAGAGCTCCTGGTGTAGTGAGGATATATTGCTGTCAATTAGTCACATGACTTTTAAAAATCAGAGGAATTTTTGGGGCACTGGAGGAGGACAGGGAAGAAGAAGCAGAAGGAGAGCTCATTTCTCTGTGAGATSTGTCTCCTGGCTGGCTGAAGCACTGACCTCCACAGCTGTGCTGTGGGGAAGTACAGCTGGCTTCCCTGGGTCACATMTGGTTTRGGGTTTGGGGTTTTTTTGTAGGGTTTGTGTTTTGTTATTTTTTATTATTTTGCAAGCTTGTGCCCTCAGAAAGCAAAACTCAGCACCCTGCCTTCACATTTCCCTTCTGCAGCAAGACAGAAAGGGTGTTAAAGCCTCCAGCTTTGCTTAAAGCTTCACAAACTGCAATACCCACTTCAAATCCATTCCCATTCCTGGTCAAGAGGGCTTTGGATAACCACAGGTTTCTGGGACAGCAGAAGCCTGTCCCTGAGGCATCCCCATTCCTTGTGGAATGAAGCACTCTGCCTGGGTTTGGGACACCCTGTGCCAGTGTTTTAGGGACCTCCTGCACACCCAGCCCCAAACCCTGTGGGCTGGACCCCCTCTCTGCAGCCTGGGGTGAGCAGCCCCAGCACAGGAAACCTGTGCAGGAGGTGACAAGGTGGAGCTGCTGAGGGCTGACACTCAGGGCAGGACACCCTGAGGCACAACAGGCACCTGGGGATCATTTGCCTCTCCAGGGCTGCCATTAAACCTCAAGGGTCAGAAGTATTGAAGTCTTTTGGTTCAGGGCTTTGTGGTTTCTGGGTGTGCAGASCTTTGACCTTGATGGTGCACTCAGGGAGGAAAGGGGATGTCAGTGTTCCTTCAGGAAGACTCAGAACATGCACATCACTGCAGCAGTGGGATTTATTTCACTTTGAGTGTCCACAACATGTTTAGATCTATCAGATTTCACCACTGATCACCCCTGAGTGATGCCTGGAGRGGCTGCCTGGAACAGAGGCTGGACAGTGTTTAAGGAATGAAGTACATATCTATTAAAAGGTCTTCAAAGGATTCACCTGGGGCAGTACAAGGGCCCAGCCATGGCTACACCCAAGATGGACAATGGCTCACGAGTTTTCACACTTTTATAAGTTTTGGTTCATTTCCATATTGGGGTTAATTGTCCAATTACAGCTTCAGTTAATGAAGTCCCATCCTCCCAGATTGCTCTCCTCAATTTGCTGTTGTTTGCACTTTTGGGGCCTGAACCTGCAGTGGTGTCCTTGGTTCTGGGGCTGGGAAAGGATTGTTTGGTCTGACTGAGCTGTGAGGAGAACTTGCTAACACTTTATATAAAGTTCAGAGTTACAAACTAATATAACAGTACAGAATCTGAAAAGATGAAAGCTAAAACATCAGGCATCATTTGTTCCTGGGGGAGTGTGGGTGTTCCCAGGACATGGTTCCCCTCTCATAACATGGACATGTGGTGTTGGACAAGAGCACTCGCATCCCACATTGCCTGTTCTTCCCCAGCACTACTGAGGCTGCAGGACAGCCCTGGCTGAGGATCCCACTCCCCAGGGTCTCTGCCAACCTCAGCCCTGGCCTTTGCTCCCCCAGCATAAAAGGAAAGCARAACATTATTAATTGCAGTATTCAAACTAAAGAAATTTGAGAAGAGTTTCCGTTTTGAAGACGAAAATGTACCTGCCACAACAATAGCATTACTCTAGTTTGACATTTTAAGCCTTTTCTTTTTGCAAAAGCTTGAAAGAAGGAAGCCAGAGGAAAAGAAAAGCTCCTCTTCCCAGCTCCTAGCAAAATTCAGATGGAGGACCCTTGCCTTTCCCACCAGCTGCAGTGTGTAGGTCAAGTCCTGTCTGAGCTGTAAGGGACAGGATTTACTGTGTGGAAATTAGGCAGTGACAGCAGAGGAGGCTCCCAGTGCCCCTGGCTGGGCCATCCATCAGGAGGGGACACGGGACAGGCTCTGTCCCTGCCCTGGCACTGATGTCCCTGCACACCCAGGACCTGCCCTGCTTCCATCACACCAGCCTGGAAAACGGCCCAAGCCCTGCCCCATGGAAATCACAGCTCTCCTGCCTGAAAGGAGGCAGAAAATCTTCCAGATCAAAGGAACTTCTAATCAAAGACAGCCACAAAGATAAACTCTGAGTTTAAATCAGACCTTGGATCCACAAAAGGAGAGTGGAGAGTGTCAGAGGAGTTGGGGAGCAGCTGCCTGGGTTTGTGTCTGCCTCAAGTTCCACCCCACCCATGTGGGGCAAAGGGCTTTCTGCATCTTCACCTGCTAAAAATATCCAAGGCTGGAAGTTATAAGAAATTAAATATTTAGCAGTTGCATGAAGGCACCTTGGGATGAAAGTGTGTGGATACAAAGCTGTCATCYCATCCCTTCATCATCAGGTTTTTTATGTAGCAGACACATCTTGTTGGCAAGGCAACTTTTGTTGTTGAATCTGCCCCATAAATCTCATTAAGATGCCTTTTCTAAACCACCCATGCCAAAAAACCAGGACCAGGCACCCACTGGGCATCMCCCCAGGTGTCTTAGGGCTCCTCTCACCAAAGCTCTCAGCAGGAGCCCGTTGGACACTCCCATTGGGATGGTTCATGGTGCCTCCTGAGACAGCTCCAGCAGGGCCAGCACACCCCTGGCTTCMCTGGAAGGGCTCCTGCAGATTTTAAACATGCACTGGGTCACATCTGGGATTTCTTTCCCCACTACAAACACAACAAAACAAAGCCACTTCTCAGCTCGTGGCCACGGAGAGCTGCAACCTGGCAAATTCACCTGGGCTCAGCTCCAGCTGGGTGGACAAACAGGAGATGTGCCTTGCAAAACTGCTCATGTTTAGAGCAGCCCTCACACCTGCAAGGCGACAGCCTCATCCCTGGGTGTGCCAGCAGAGCCCCCTCCTCTGGGAAGGGAGGCTGGGCTGGACACCACAGGTGGGAACCCAGATGCTTTGGCTACCTTGAGGCAGAATGAAGTCACAGAATCACAGAATTTTTTGGTTGGAAGAGACCTTCAAGGTCATCGAGTCCAACCCATGTTCCAACATCTCAACCAGATCATGGCACCCAGTGCCACATCCAGGCTTTTTTTAAATGCATCCAGGGATGGTGACTCTACCACCTCCCTGGGCGGATGGTTCCAGTATTTAACCACTCTTTCTGTGAAAAACTTCCTCCTTAAATCCAGCCTGAATTTCCCTTGGCGCAGCTTGAGGCTGTGTCCYCTTGTTCTGTCTGTTGTTGCCCGGACAAAGAGCCCAACCCCAGCTGAGCACAGCCACCYTTCAGGGARYTGAAGAGAGTGATAAGGTCACCTCTGAGTCTCCTTTTCTCCAGGCTAAACAACCCCAGCTCCCTCAGCCGTTCCTCACAGGGTTTGTGTTCTAAGCCCCTCACCAGCCTCGTTGCCTCCTCTGGACACGCTCAAGCATCTCAACGTCCTTCCTAAACTGGGGGGCCCAGAACTGGACACAGCACTCGAGGTGAGCCCTCACCAGTGCCGAGTACAGGGGAAGAATGACCTCCCTGCTCCTGCTGGCCTCACCATTCCTGATCCAGGCCAGGATGCCATTGGCCTTCTTGGCCACCTGGGCACAGCTGGCTCATGTTCAGCTGACTGTCAACATCAAGTCAACATCACTGGTTCCCTGGAAGCTGAGCAGAGCTGAGGGGAGCACACAGTTAGGACATGCACATTTTAAAAATGAACAATATTGTATTTCTGGGGAATCTTTAATCCAAACTGATTAAAKAATGATCCCCTGTAGTGACTGACCCTTTCAAATGCCCACTGAAGGAGTTAATTCAGTGTGCAGGCAGCACTGCAGGCTCACTGCACAGCTCACATGAGCTTGCAGGACTTTGACACAGTCTCACAGGAGCAATGCCTCCCTCTTCAATAGCACAACCAATTTAATTTAGTGCTGGCTTTGCTGTCCCACAGACACTCTCCTTTTTCAAGCAGGCTGCCTCCATGACATTTGGTGGCATCTGGCCCACAGCTGCTTCTCAGGGGGTCCCACCAGCCTCTGGAGCAGAGATATCCCTCATTCTCCTGGCAGCAGAGTCCGTGGGAGCTGCTCTCAGCCTTGCCCAAGGGTGGGAAGGCAGGGATGGGGGGAATGGGTGGAAGCCAGGCTGCAGCCCCATTGCTTGGGTTGTTTTCCAGATTTGCCTCCCAAATCAGCACAACCTGCTGAGCCTCACCAGGGCTGATGRCAACATCYTWGTGCCACATCCAGGTCTGCCAGAGATCTGCCTTCTAAGGGGAACACAGGTCACTCTCCTCGGAGCTCTCTGGACACACATTGATCAAAACAATGCAGAAATGAGGATTTGGGGGCAAGGAAGAGGAGCATTGGTTTGAGTGGACACACTCTGCCCACCCTGGATCTGCTGGGAGAAGGCATTTYCATGGGTGAGGGAGGCAAAGGACACTGCTCCTGACAGACCCAGAGCACAGGGGCTGCTCTCTGGGGCAGCCCTGGCACCTCTCTCTCTTGCCACWCTGGCCACTGAGGCAAAAGGAGGCAGATTGGGCAGCAAAGGGAGGAAGAAATGGAGCTGCAGTCAGCTCCTGGCCTGCAGCCTCTCCCCAGGGCAGGGACACTGCAGCAGCCTCAGCTCTGAGCGCTCCCCTGCCCATCCCCAGCCCTTGTGCAGAGACACCAGCAGGGCTGAAGGGCCATCATTCCTCTTTCCTGGTGAAAGCAGCTTTCCCAGAGCACAACAGACAATGGCACCAGCCTTGATTGGTGAGGGGCACCCATGTCCTGATCCCCAGGGTCTGTGTGGGTGCACAGGGCCCTGGCCTCACTCACACAGTGCACACAGCTCTGATGCTGTGGGTTTAAGAGGCTGTGCAGGGCCTGGTGGCCTGCAGAGCTCCTGAAAGGAGCATTTGGAGGCCATTTATCCCCCTGGACTGAATGCAGCTCCCTCCCAGCCAGCAGCAGGCACACAACACACCCTCACTAATGGCTTTGGGAAGTGGCCCTCCCTCCCCCTGCTCTCCCTGGTGCAGGGTTCAGCAGGTCCTGGGATACCACAGCCACTTTTGGGGATGCCCTCTGGCAGACAACAGTGGGTTTGCTGTTCCTCTCACCAGTTCCATGTGCCTGGGAGTGACATCAGTTATTTTCTCCCACTGGCACAGGCAGGATGTGTTTTCTGGGAGGAGAGGAGCCTGTTCACACACCAAACCCCTGCCCTGCCCAGCAGCTACACCCCACAACCCCACAAAACGACACAGGAATGCTCAAACCAAGGTGTGCCTGCAGAGGCAGCCCCCAGAACTCCGAGGTGTCCTGGCAACCCCCCCAACTCCCTCTCCTCCAGTTCTCCTGCACTTCAGCCCAAGAGCATCCCGTGCTGCTTTATTTATTCCGGGGATAAACATTGCTGGCAGCATCCATCAGTGGAGAGACAGCTCTCCCTCAGTTCCCCTGCCCAATTAGTGGCACTGCCTGCTGCAGGAAGGAGCAGCAGCCCCCGGCCACGGAAGGCAGCTCAGCATCGCCCCTGGCTACAGAATGCATCACACCCTTCCTGCCTCTCACTGCCTTGGGTGAGCCCCATGAATATTGCAACAGGCTCTGCYTGCCCAGGATACTATTAATTTCGGAGTCCCTGTAATCCAATTCCTTTTCCTCCAAGTGGGTGGTGATTATTAATTTCACAAGCTATGCTTCCACCAGCTCCTTCCCAGTCCCTTGTGGCTCAGGAATATTAATCCACATTCATCCTGTCATTCAGCTGCCCAGGAGACTCTGGTGTGAATGGCATCATTATTAATGCCACTGCTCCACACGTGCTTAGAGCGACTTCAAGGCATGCAGGTGGGTTACAAAGGTCATTTGCAGAACAGCACCCCAGTCCTGATGTTCAGAAAAATAAAACAGGGCCCAGTTTTATTTTTTTTGAAGCTGTTTCTCCAGGTCCTGGACCTGCTGATGCTGGCCCTGCCTTGTCAGGGCACAGGTGACAGACAGTCCCAGGAAATCTTGGACCTGTGAAGGTCCCAGAGCAGGAGATGAGCTGCAGCCTTGTCCCAGCCACRTCCAGCAGTCAGCAAGGAGCAAATACTTTTGTCCTTCCTTTGGGGAAATTGGGGAAAAAATAAATTATAAAATCCAAACRTGATCTCTCTACTTAAATAAAATACCATAATGCCCTGGAATGTAATCACTTCTGACACCTCAACCTTAGTATCAAATTTGCTTGAAATGAGGCAGTTCATTTRTGTTCTGCTGGAAAGGCAGAGGCTGGAAGAAATCAGCTGTTACATTTCTTTGCAGAGCAATAAAGCCTTTCCCAGGCAGCCAGGTTTACCCAGGCAGGCGAGACACATTTCAGTCAAATATCTCATGGAGGGGTTTGACAACTCATCAAGGCTCCCTCGAACGTGKGGCACTAAATGGCAGAGAGATAAACAGAAAAAAGAAAGCCAAGAAATGCAGCATGAAATGATAAAACAGCCCCTGAGGTCTCCTGCTCCCTCCCAAGGGTCAGGGYATCCAGAGAGGGACAGAGGGAGGAAGGAGAGGGTGAGGCASTGCTAAAGGAACCTCATGGATCACAGGCTCAGCCTGTGCAATATCCACACTGGTGCTGAAGGCAGAGTGTTATTGTACATGTCCTGGTTTAGGGCCAGTTTGGGAGGAAACCTCTGAATGGGATCCCTCTGAAAAGCAAATTCAAGCAGCCCCTCCTTTAATTGGTTCAGGGAAAAATTTCCTTAGAGAAAAAGTGGAAAAAAACTGTTCATTCAGCAAGCAAAGTGTTCACAAACATAAAAAATGAATAATATTAAACAATAAAACCTCTCACCGCTCAGAAAAGAGATGGCAAAATGGAGAAAGTCCTTGCTGTGGGTTTCAGCTCAGCTTGCTCAGTCTCTTATCAGTCCCTGTGGCACTGAAAAAGTCATCCTGGGCCCCTGTGGGCTGCAGGTGTGAGCTCCTGGTGTCCTTCTGGGTTTTTCAGTCCAGAACAGGYTTAAACAGTCCCAAAAAAGAGAAAAAGAAAAGCAGTCCAGGCAACTTCTCTGCCTCAGCCAGCTAAAAACTAACTAAAAGCAGAGGAGATCTCTGTCCCTCTGTCTGTCTGTGCTGCAGACAGCCCAGTGCAGGAGCAGAATGCAGAGCAGTGAGAGCTGTTTCTGCAAACAAACTCTGTGCTGCTTCTCTCCGCCTTCTCTCTTGGAACCAGTCTGAAAAGTACAGAACTCAATATCCAGCACAAACAGAACAGAAAACTGGGGATCCCAGCAGCACAAATCCCCCCAGGACAGGGGCTGTGCTGCTGAGCAGAGCATCCCCACAGCTGCAAACCCCCCCAAACCCCCCTGCTCCTCTCTCTCAGCTGCTCGTGTGCTTCCACCCCAAAAYAAACAGCAGTGCAATGAGAGGCAGCCTCACACCTGAGCTTGCCTCATTTCCACAGGGGCTGTGGCACGGGGCAGGGGCCCCTTTTCAAGGCCAACAGCCTCTGAAACCAGAGCATGTTTCAGTTCTGTTTCTGTGCTCTTTTGGCAGCTGGGATGGGCTGGAGGCTTCACAGATGTAACTGCTTTTGCAGTTTTTCCTCCTAGAAGAATGCAGCCTTCCCAAAGTGTCAGCACTTCAGCCAGCACAGCCCCAGCCAATGCACCAACACAATTACAAAAGCAGAGGAGGGGAAGATTGCTCCCTCCCAGCTCTCATCCAGAAAGGACCAGAAGTCAAATCCCAGGCCTGCYGAGTCCCACTCTGGGTGGCAAACTCTTGGTTTTCCAGATGTTGCACAGCCCAGGCTGCCAGATGTCCTGAAGCCCTGCMTGCACAGGGTGGCCTGGCATGGAGCAGGGACCCAGCTGCTGCATCAGCCTTGCAGGGTGGGTGCAGGCAGCCCTCACTGCAGGAGGGAAGGATTTATTTYATCCCCTCACTTACCCTCCCAAAGATTCACAGGAAGCTTTGGGTTGGAAGGGAACTTTAAAGTTCATGCAGTCCAACCCCCCCTGCAATGAGCAGGGACCTCACTTGACCAAATTGTTGTTCAGAGCCCCATCCAGCCTGACCTTGAATGTGTCCAGGAATGGGAAAGCCAACACATCTCTGAGGAAGCTGTTCCATAAATATTAAAARAAGTATTCACTGCTGCCAGTAACCTCCTGTTCACTGAAAGCCATTCCCTTTCTATCTTTTCCTACCAACATTCATGGCTTCTATCTCAGCCTTTTCCTCCAYCCCTGCCTGCAGAGCCCAGACAAGCAACAAGTCATTATCTGCTCCTGCTTTGAAGCCTTTCCTTGATTTCTGCTGAAGGCCCCATCAGCTGAACACAGCAGGTTCCACAAGCTGCCACWGCAGGGCTGGGATCAGAGAGCTCCTGTCCAGCAGAAGAGCTCTCAGGGTGGTTGAATGTGGCMCCCACTCTCTGTAGGGTCACCTGCAGGGTGAGTTTTGGCTCTGGAGMCACCAGACAGCTCCTGGGTGACCTGCACTGAAGAAGTCCCACAGCATCCTAGAATCATAGAAGCATGGAATCCCAGACTTGTTTGGGTTGGAAGGGACCTCAAAGCTCATCCAGTGCCACCCCTGCCATGGGCAGGGACACCTTCCACTGTCCCAAGCTGCTCCAAGCCCCAGTGTCCAACCTGGCCTTGGGCACTGCCAGGGATCCAGGGGCAGCCACAGCCCACCCTCCCAGGGAACAATTCCTGCCCAATGTCCCATCTAACCCTGCCTCTGGCACTGGGAAGCCATTCCCTGTGTCCTGTCATTCCATCCCTTGTCCCAGAGCCCCTTCAGGCACTGGGAGGGTTTCTGAGGTTTCCCCAGAGCCTTTTCCTCTCCAGGCTGAACACGCCCAGCTCTCCCAGCCCATCCCCACAGCAGAGCTGCTCCATGCCTCTCGTTACCTCTATGGCCTCCTCTGGACTCTCTTGGACAGATCCATGTCCCTCCTGGGCTGGGGACTCCACAGCTGGATGTGGGGGGACCCAGGTGGGGTCTCATGAGAACAGGGCACTAATGCTGTGCCAAGCAAAGATCCCATTAACCTTGTGAACTCCAGARAGATTTCTGTTGGAGCTCCCAGGAAGATGTGCTTCACTGGAGCCACTCCAAGGTTTCCAGTCCTTTTCCAGAGGTCTGCAGGAAAGCTGTGTCCTGGGCTGCCAGGGCACAGGAGCAKCTGAACTGTGCCCTGCTCCCCCACAGCCTGAGCTGTGTGAGACACACTCTCCCCCACAGCATTATTTTGACAAACAGACCTAATCTGGGTGACTCTACTGCTGGTATTGGTGTTTTGCATGAAATGTCTTRCTCTAAGTGGCTTTAATTACAATTCACACAGGTTTCAGATTAAAGCAGGTGGAGAAAAGCAAACTGTTCATGCCTGTTAATGTGTGCTGCTGCAGAGCAGTGGCAGGCCCTGGGTGGGCCTGGAGCAGCCTGGGACAGTGGAAGGTGTCCCTGCCCATGGCAGGGGGATTGGAACTGGGTGAGCCTTGAGGTCCCTTCCAGTCCAAACCAACCTGGGATTCTGTGACTCCTCCACTTCAGCCCTATCAGTGCTGCCTCACGAGTGATGTCTTAGGGAGAGGGATGAGCTTCAGAAGTGATTTGGAGACTAAAATTAATTTTTAAAGTGATACAAGCCTTTGGGAATTAGAATCACAKTGAACATAATTTACATTTAGGTCATTGTATTTATAAGTCACATTTCAATAGCATTTGAGGCTGATTCTGGCACTCTTTTTGGGATGGAGTGGAGACACCACAGTGTCTAGAAATCCTYCTGAGGAACAAGGGGAAACAATGCCTTTGGTCCTTCACCTCATAACTTCTTTTGAGAGATTTTTAGGAACTCCAAGAATCTCTTAAGTCGTGTGTGGGACTTTGTGAAGGTCCTATTTTAACATGGGCTGCGTGGACAGGCACAGAGACTTCTGTGTGCCCTCTGGCCTGAGCCTGCACTCAGCCCCCAGCCACAGGTCCAGTGCATCCCCTCTTTTAATGGGGCTTCACTGGTTYCAGGAGTCCTGAAAGGTGGGGGTACCAATCCTACAAGGAACCTCTCCTTTTGATCCAGGAATGTGCTGCAATTCCCTCTGAAATGACACTGCCATTCATTAGGAGAGTGAGAGATGTGAACATGTCCTTAAGTGTTGGCTTTAGAGATATTTCAGCAGCTGATCATTACYTCTACATGTAAAAGGCAATAAAAAGGAAAAATTAGGACAAGAGTGATGATCTCACTTGCTTTTATTAAGACAGCCATTAGTTCTGGCATGATGTGGGTTGATAAAACCTGCTCTCACATGAGCACTGCTATTGTGTGAAGCAGTCCCAGGGAGCTGCTGGTCTGGCTCCAGCCTGGAAATGCAGGGAGAGATCAGAGCTCCTCAGCTCTCTGTAGGGTGTGTAAGAACCAGACTCCTCACATGGGGTCTGCACTCTGAAGAGAGGAAGGGAGCAAACCTTGGAGAGATAAAGTGAGGGTTTTGACTTATTTTACAAGGAGAAGGTTTGAGGGTTATGGGGGATGTTTGGGAAAAGCCTGAATCCAGTCCTCTTTCCCCACTAAGTGACAGAAACTCCTTGGCAGGCCTGAGTTAATTCAGCTTTCCCTCTAACTCGCCATGGGGACATAGCCTGGTTCCTTAAACCTGCCTCAGTGTCCCATTACAAAACAGAGATTATAATCCTAGCCTAACTCAGCATTAATCCTTGCTAGATTGCAAAGCACTTTCTTTGTTTTCTCTCTAGAATTAGCAGCTCCCTCCCTCCCCTYCCCCTGATACAGCAGAAACAGAGAGTAGATAGCAAAATACAAGAAATAACCAGTTGCAGGAGCAGCTCATTTTCTGCACCAGTACACCCTGGTTCTGGCACCAGGAACAATACATTCATGCACTTCCAGGTGCTGAGAGGCTGAGCAAACGCTGGTTTCCTCTGRCCTGCCCCTCTGGGGGCAATGCCCTTGTCCATGCAGCGTGTGTGAGCAGCTGGGCTCAGCGGAGCCCTGCAGCTCCTGCTCTCTGCCCACTGAGCTGAATTGGCTGGAGAAGCTCAATAAGTCCAAGTGCCGAGTCCTGCACTTTGGCCACAGTAACCCCTGCAACGTTATAGGCTGGGGATGGTGTGGCTGGACAGTGCTCAGATGGAAAGGGACCTGGGGGTGCTGGTGACAGCAGCTGGACACGAGCCAGCTGTGCCCTGGTGGCCAAGAAAGCCAATGGCACCTGGCCTGGATCAGGAATGGTGTGGCCAGCAGGAGCAGGGAGATCATTCTTCCCCTGCACTGGGCACTGGAGAGGCTGCACCTCGAGTGCTGTGTCCAGTTCTGGGCCCCTCAGTTTAGGAAGGACATTGAGATGCTTGAGCATGTCCAGAGGAGAGCAACGAGGCTGGTGAGGGGCTGGGAACACAAACCATATGAAGAACGACTGAGGGAGCTGGGGCTGTTTAGCCTGAAGAAAAGGAGACTCAGAGGTGACCTTATCACTCTCTACAACTTCCTGAAGGGCGGCTGTGCTCAGCTGGGGTTGGGCTCTTTTTTGGGCAACAACAGACAGAACAAGAGGACACAGTCTCAAGCTGCACCAAGGGAGATTCAGGCTTGATTTAAGGAGGAAGTTTTTCACAGAAAGAATGGTCAAATACTGGAACCATCTGCCCAGGGAGGTGGTAGAGTCACTAACCCTGGATGTGTTTAAAAAAAGCCTGGATGTGGCACTGGGTGCCATGATCTGGTTGAGATGTTGGAACATGGGTTGGACTCAATGATCCTGAAGGTCTCTTCCAACCAAAAATTCTGTGAATCTGTGTGATTCTGTGAGAAACAGCTGTATGTTGTCTCCACGGCTTCCCAGTGCCAGAGGAAAACCAGGATGTTTTATTAAGCATATTACAGCACTGTCTAACTGGCAGTTAACATCTTGCTGGATCAAATACCTTCGGCTTTGCCTGGGGCCCTCAGATCATCCAGGCATTTAACTGCCAGGAAAAATACCCTCTCTGCTGGTGACTACAATTTAATTAGTGCAGCTTTTCTGAGGCGGGGAATCAGGAGGCTGGCATTTGAGGAAACACCTTCCACCCTGCCAAATCATCCCGAAGAGCTTTACAGAGCACTGAAGGGTGTTAACAGCAGCACAGTGCCCAGGTGAGGCAGCAAGGGCCAGGTACTGCTCTCACTCACTCAGCAGGAGTTGATGGATTCCTGAGGAGTRGGATTGTCCTAAAAAATTAATGTTTTGCACTCTCAAATGTACCTTTGGTGCACTATTCTCCTGCCAGGTGGGTTTTGCTGCATCAGCCTTGCACTGACCATGGGCTGAGGCACAAGGATCTTGTTTGATGGTGGCCGAGCCTAAGGGACCCAGGTTTCCATGTCTGTGCCCTCGGGGCCCTGTCCCTGCAGGAGGGGATGGGGATGTCCCTGAGCAGGTTCAGCAGTGCCCAGAGTGCTCTCACTGCCTTGGCACACTGTACTGGTTTGAAAGCAAAACCAGTGAGAGACYAAGYCAGAAATACAATTTAATAGGAAAACTATAAAATAAAAATAATAGTAAAAGGAACAAACAAAAAGACCCTTGGCAGAGTCAGAATACAACCTGACACCCTGTTCGTTAGGGTGGTGGGTAGCAGTCTGAATGAAGCAGTCTTGTTGAAGCAGTGATCCTGTAGAAAKATCTGGCAGCTCCTGTCCTCTGGGAATCCAGTCAGTGCCTGTGCTGTCCCAAACCCCAGATTATATCCAGGTGGGAATGCTTGGCTCCTCCCCCCTGGGCAGAGCATCTCACAATGGGCTGATGTCATTCCATGAGTCACACAATGGGTCCTTGATTGCCCATTGAGCAGAGATGGCTCCCGAGGGGAGTTACCTGTGAGTCACTGACCAGGGCATTGATGGGCCATTAACAGAAGAGAGTCCTGAGGGAGGGGGCAGGGAAAACACTGCCCCACCTGGCTCCAACAGCCCATGGAGATGGGAATAGAATACAKACTTTGGGCACATCTTACATTGCAACCTAGGACACACACCCAKGTCACAGGGCTTTTCCCACCAGGAATGCTGCGTCCACCACCCCTCTCACAGGCTGCAGACACACACTCACATGTCAGCTTTTGAGCCCTGAAATGGCCCAGGGCACATTTCACTTGTTAATCTTGGTGCAGTACACCTTCCTCCAGCCATGAGCAGTACCCTACAGAAATGTCATGGAAACATTGATTTTTTTTTTTTCCTTATATCCCTCGGGTCAAGTCCTGCTCACRTTGTTCCACCCCAAAGGGTATGTGAGGCAAGGAAAGGCCAAACATCTYATAACACACTCACCACAAACCCCCACATTCTGCTGCTCTCACAAAACCTCCTGGCATTTGTGGCAACAAGGAAAGAAGAGTGGGTTTGGTTTAGATATTGGGAAGAAAGCCTTCCCTGTGAGGGTGCTGAGGCCCTGGCACAGGGTGAAGCTGTGAAGCAGAGAAGCTGTGGCTGCCCCTGGATCCCTGCAAGTGTCCAAGGCCAGGCTGGACAGGGCTTGGAGTAACCTGGGAKGGTGGAATGTGTCCCTGGACCATGGCAGGGAGTGGGATGGGATGGGCTTTGAATTCCCTTCTGACCCAAACCCTTCTGGGCTTCTGTAAAAKACAGTTTTCCAGGGTGCTTTCTCCTGGTGTTAGAATTAAGGTTCCTTGAGGAGAAAAAGGCAGSCAAAATTGCTGAGGGTAAAACTCTTATTAAAATGGAATTTAGAGAATGGAGCTGCAGCTTTACTTGCCCAGGCATGGAGAAGGTCATGCTATGAAAATCCCAATCCCCTGCTCTGCCAGGCAGCAAACTCCAGTTTCTGTCAGCAGCTCTGGCAGCCCTGGTGCATGCAGAGGAGACCATGCATCCTCCCAGCACACCCAGCAGAAATTACAGGATGTATGGGACTGGAGAGTGTCATTTACTAGAGCTGAGCTGATCTGTTCATTATTTAATGATTTCATTGATAAGCACAGCAGAAAGCTGATAAATGCATAGCCCTGGCCTATAAACCACCTTGTGCTCTGCTTATTAAGTGCAGTGACACAACATATTGAACTGAGTATGTTGGAATGTAAATAGGGCGTGCTTTAGCATACAGGTAATCATTGCATTTAAAACCCGCTGCTGTTGTAGGTGTCTGAGATTAATTTAGCACCACTGGTGAACTGAGGGAAAACAGGGTGTAAATACATGGTGGTGTGAGCAGCTGCTCGTCCCAATGCACATGGATCCCTCCCCCCTGGCAGAGAGGAACACAGGAGCTCCTCCATGCCTCTCCATCATTTTATCTGCCTTTTCTCAGGGCTCTAACCCAGACCCAGTCCCTGGTGCTCCCAAACYATCCCAGGGCCACAGCTCAGCCTGACTTTTCACTCACCCCCAGGGCTGTCCCACCACGGCCAGCTCAGCAGGCTGAGCTGCAAGTGCTGTCAAACCAGCAGGAACAAGGTGGGAACCATAAAGCACTTGGCTGACAGCAAATGTGCTTTGTATTTGTTTAGAAAACGTAGTGCAGGGTGATTTGTTGCTATTTGCCTTTGTCCTTTGAGAAAACTCTGGCTCTGCTTTCCCCGTGCTGGTTTTGGTGGCCCAGAGGTGACAGTGCCACCTCAGTCAGTGCCCAGGGCTCAAGGACAGCCAGCACAGGGCAGTGCCTGTCTGCCCTGGGGCATCTCACTGAAATGCTCTGCTCTGCTGGCACCGGGCAGCCACCCCAGCTCCTCACTCCTCTCTCTATCCCCGTGTGAGTGATTCTTACTTTTCTGCTGCCTGAGCAAACAGCCAGTTTTTATTTTGGGAACAGCCCCACGGGGCTGTAGAGCTGGACATCACCCAGTGGAGCAGAGAGGGCTGGAGGCACTGGGAGCCCACACAAGCCTGGGCTGATGCCAATAGCAGTGCAACTGCTGCAGCTCCCTCTTRGCCAGCCTGGCCTTCCTAAGAGGTGTTAGGACACGAGGGGATTTAAAGGCTTGTAGAACATCCTGTTGTTAAACAGGTGATGCTGCRCCAGAAGAATATTTTGGGAGCATTGATGTTGCTCACAGCTGAGCTCAGAAGAGGGTTATTCTGCTCTGGTTTTACCTTAATTGTCTCTTGCAATCTGAGTTGATGCTGTGCTGGTGCAGGTGCTGACAATGTCTCTCCCCTCTTCCTTCCCCACCCCTGAGCCTCTCCCTGCTCTCAGCCCTACTGCTGAAYAAATTGCAAGAGCAGGGTTCTCATCCTGCAGAAATTGGTAGGGAAATGCATTTGTTAGGAAGCACTGAGACTGTGTTAGACACCCAGATAACAGGTACAATTTGAATGGCAATACATTTTGACAAGATGCTATTATGTATTTATTTGCACATGGTATAGTAAAGATGACAATCAACAGATTGTGTCAGAAGTGGGGAGGTTCAGAAAGGATTTCAATTTAGCAGAAGAGCCAGTGCCTTGTTAACTTCTGACATCTGAAAACAGCTCCCAGATGCTCACAGGCCACCTTGGCCRGCCTGACACACCATCCTCATTTCTCTCACCCCAGTGCAGTGGCCAGCACTCACTGACTGCCCAATGCTTCAGAGGAGAGAGAGGTAAAGGTTCATAGAGTCAAAATAAACCTATTTCAGCTTCCCTCTGCTCCTCCCTGCCTTGAGAGGTGCAGGGTCCAAAGCAGAGGTGACCCTGTGACAATGCTATAGCTGGAGGAACCTGCACATCCCGTGAGCAAATATTCCAGAATTCCAGTGTTACCTGGAAAGTCCCTTTGAGTTTGTGTCAATGGCTGAGAGTGACTTTCAATTACAACCACAAATTCCTATAAACCCTGAGGTGACAGTGCCTGTGGCACCTTTGTGGCCATTTTCACARGAAACTCTCTGGCAAACACCCCTTTAGAGGTGAAGGCTGCTGCCATCTCAGGGGGTGCTGGTGGCTCAGCACAGGTTTGATCCACCTGCCTAGGGATGTTCTGAGCCCCTGGCACACAGATGGGCCCTGCTGCTGACAGAAGTGTCCAGGGAGCAGCTCATCATGGGGTGCTGTGGGTCACATGAGTGAAAGCCTCGTGTGGCCCTGTGCCACCACTCACTGTGTGCTTTGCACTGGGGAAACTGAGGCCCTGAGTCTGGGGGTGCTTCTTGAAATGATGCAGAAAGGAGCTTTTGGTTTTTGGCCACACCTGAGGCAAATGGACGGAATTCCTGTTGTCAGAGTTCTCTCTTCTCAGATTAACCCCAGCAGTGTAAATCTTTCTTCTCACCGGCCCATGCTTGAAAGAAGGAATCAGAGAACGTCTGGGTTGTGGACTGCAGATGTTTATTTTAGAAATCTTATCTCTAAGTTCTTTCTGTCCAGCATGAAGTTCACAAGCAGCTGAAAAGATGGTTTCTCCCCCTGCCCACGGCAGTGCCTGGGCTTTTATATTCTAAACTACGTTAACATTGTTTTTCTCTAAACACCAATAACTAAAACCCATGTCATGCAGTGAGATTTTACCTTCACCAATCCTAAAAACCCATCACCCTTTGCAAAGAGGAGGAGGAAAAGGAAGACAGAAACATGTGCTCTTATCACACTGATCTGCCTCCATCTTGACTCCATTTCCCCTATAAGAAAAACCTAAAAACTCTACTTTCTCACCCAGTGACATAACAAAAATCACACCAATCAAACCCTTGTGATCTCCAAATCCTCAGTGCTTTTTCCATGGGCTGAGACCAAAAGTCATCACTGTTTCTGACACAGGCCAGGGAGGATCTACCCCCCCGTCCAGGCTCCCGCCCATCCAGGAGAACCAGAGGGATACTCTGGTTTGCCATACCTGTCACCCTGTGCCCTGAGCTGGCAGTGATGGCACCTGGGCAGCCCGGCCTCCTGCACACACTGCCATGGCTGCAGCAGCTCCTGGGCAGAGCTGCCTGCCACACCCAATGTCCACATGATTTCCCAAACTTTGGRCTTGCCTTGCATGGCTGTGAAGCCCTCACTATTCCCACAGCGTTCCAGGGAGGTGGAGGCAGCTCCTGATCCTCAGTCAGGCTCAGTTTCTGTACCTTAAAGGAGAGAACATAACACACTGGCCTACAGTACATTTCATTTCTCATCCTCCTAATGAATAAAAGCTAATTAGAAATTTCTAATTTCCACTGTTTATACAAAGCACTKTTGCTTTATTTCCTTTTGACTCTGYTCCCAGAACCCGYAGGAGYTCACACAGCCCCTGGTGCCTCYGTGCAACAGGAAATACAATCAAATAAGGAAATTTGTGCAAACCTGGGCTTTGCAGGAGGAAGATGTGCTCCTGTGTGTGAGCTGGCAATGAATAGGCTCTCATAATGTATTCCTCATTGCTTTCCTCTTCCTTTGCAGACAGTCAATACCCTTGAGAAAAGTTAATTAGATCCGCTTCACTCTGTTTGGTCCTGAACGCTGAATACAGGGGAGAGGGAAATCCCAGCAAAGCAAATTGACTCAATTAGAGTGAGAGGCCACCGAACAATTGTTGCCATTGTCTGTGGCACAGAGGATGATCCACTTGAAAAGCAAGCGTGAAAACGTTAAAACAATGACTTCAAAATATTTGTGCACAGCCGCAGTTCAGAAGCAGAATGCGAGTGGCAGCTTCAAAAGGAGCTGTTTTCTCTGTACACAGTGTGTTTGCAGAGCTCTGTGTCTCTGTGTGGAGGGGCTGGAAACCACTCACTGCAGGTATGGAGTATCTCTGAGTAACCATTTGCATATCAGACTAATGAAGGTGATTGTGTGCAGGAAGTGTGGGTATGGAATGGATTGAACATGTACGATAAAACCACACCACGTGGAGGGTTTTCCTGGAGAGCTGAGAATTTGGGGATGCCCATCCCTGGTTCAGCCTCCCTTGCAGCAGGCAGTGGTTCTGCCAGCCCACAATCACAGCAGGCACCTTCWGTATTTAATTCCTCACCCTTTAGACATGGATTTGCCAGCTTGGAGATCAGCTCTGAGCTTTGACAGGRCCTGCAGAACAGCTCTGTGTATCACAGCTCCCAGGTGCATTTGTATTTAACCAGCAAATTTCACATCAAGCCCCAAGTCAGGACCCCAAGGGACCTGTGCAAACACCTTGKCAGATCCCAGCTGGGTGGTGTTGGCCTGGCCACACTGAAGGTGAACAAACATCAAAATGAGGGAAACTTGTCTCAAGTCTTTGAGGAAATCASTGGAAAAACCTCAGATCCTGAGTTCCACCAGCCCCACTCAACTGCCTTTTCTTCCTGGGACAGGCTGTTATGCAGTGCAAGCCCAAAATAGACTTTATAGGGCAGAAGAGTCTTTCTCTATRAGGACAAACTTCATCTGGGGGCTTTGGTGTGATCAGATCAAAGTGCATTTTAAAAAATGTTTTTTTTTCACACCTTAAAAGCCAAATGCATCCAGGWACCAGGGAGGTTCTGAAGGAGCTGCCTGCAGGTACCAGCACTCATTAGGAGGGATGAGCTGTGAGCAATTTTAACCAGATTTGACACAGGGCCAGAAGTCTCAGAGGCACTTAACTCCTACCAGTGTTGTAACTTGGGGCATGACTTGTAGAAAAATGTCAGCTGAAGCCCAGGGACTGTGTCACTGTCGAGTGCAAGCTGGCTGGGAAAATCCAGGGGAGGATTTTCAGCCTCTGGGAGTGCAATCCCATTAGAGACAATGAAATAAAACAATGTCTGAGAGGTACAAAGTGCTCACTGGTATTAAGAGGAAGTCATCTCTTATGAGATACTCAGAATATTTTACTGAAGCTCGGCACTGGGAAACTTTGTTATTTCTAGTCAGCTCCACCAAGGGGTAATGGAAAYGGCCTTTGGGATTAATTGGAAGTGATGGATGTTTGCCTGTTATAAAACACCTGCTGCAGACACAGAGCAAGAAGAATTGTGTGTCCAGCAGATAAAGCTGAAGGGAGACCTTTYACCAGGAGACTCCACCCCATCTTCTGCCCTGGACCCATCATTTTGGGTAAACACCATAAATTAACTCTTTGGAGGAGATGAGCTGGATGGCTCCAGGGAAAACAAATCACCTGGAAACACAATTCCTTGGATGCACACTAGACATGTTCTGGTCTCCCTTGGTGTCACTGCTAATCCATCACCCTGGCCTCCATCTCTGCCTGGGGCCAGCAGTGCCACAGCCCCAGCTCTGCTGCAGCCCTGGCTGTGGCACCCCCTGCTCACCTGCAGGTCTCAGCAAAACCAGGCTGGCACCAGGACTGCTCCAGCACATTTCTTACCTTGGCCTCTGGTTGTGAGCAAAATTCAAGCACCTGTAATCCATGACTGGTGTGACAAGTGTCCAGAGGAGGCACTGGATGACCCCAGTCCCATTTGTGTTTCCAGCCTGTCCTACCCCTTTCCCTCACTTCCAGAGATTCTCTGCTTGGCTTCTTTATGTTTTATAGAATCCCAGAATGGTTTGGTTTGAAAGAAACATCAAAGCTCAGCTCGTTCCACCCCCTGCCATGGCATGGACACCTCCCACTGTCCCAGGCTGCTCCCAGCCCCAGTGTCCAACCTGGCCTTGGGCACTGCCAGGGATCCAGGGGCAGCCACAGCTGCTCTGGGCACCCTGTGCCAGGGCCTGCCCACCCTCACAGGGAACAATTCCTGCCCAATATCCCATCCAACTCTGCCCTCTGGCAGTGGGAAGCCATTCCCTGTGTCCTGTCACTCCAGGTCTTTGTTCAAAGTCCCTCTCCAGCTTTCTTGGAACCCCTTCAGACACTGCAAGGAGCTCTGAGGTCTCCCTGGAGCCTTCTCTTCTCCAGGCTGAACTCAGCTCTCCCAGCATGTATTTTCTATACTTGAGATATATAGATATTGATACATATCTRTATGAAATAAATATTTATATAGCTCTCTATAGAAAAATAATACTTTTTCACACAAACAGAATACACACTATATATATTTATAGTATTTTTCTATATTTGCTTCCCATCAAARCTTTGTACCAGCAGCCACCACCTCTCTGGAGCAGAACTAGATCTGTATTTGTCTGACTCCTTATTAGCAGAGGTTTCAAAATGCCTCTTGGGGGGCTGGAGCCCCAGCCTGGCAGTGCCTTCCCACCCCCTGAGAGCAAACCCTGAAGATGCTGCTCCCTGGAAGGAAGCATGGCCATTAGAAGAGCTGGCTGCTTGCTTTTGCTGTTGTTTTCCAGAGCCAGGCACACATATTCATTTCAAAAGGAGTGCTGGAGGGCAGTCCTTAAGAAAATAAATAACCCTCTCCAAACCTGAAAGGAAAGGCTGGGCCCTCTGCAACGAACTCAGTCCTGGAGAACAGGGTGAAAAAGTAGCATCACCCTCAGGCTCAGCTTTGCTTTTATCAAAGCTTTATGTTGTAGAGGATTATTTTAGTGGTTCTGGGTTTTCTTTCTCTCTCTCTCTCTTTTTTTTTTTCCCACTAGTAAGTTATCACTTTCTTTCCCCGTGCCTGCAAACCCACCTTGGAGAAGCAATGTTCCTGGGCASAGTACAATAAAGAGAGTGACAGTTGGGATTATATTCACACTTCCCATCTTGGCCTTTTACATTTGTGCTGTCTCCTCAGGGCACACTCCARTTYCCAAAGCTCATTTCCTCTGGAGACAGGCTCATCCCCTCTGGGGCACTGCCCAGGGCTGGCACCACAAACACCTGTGGGGAGGGTGAGAGGCACTGAGAGGCACAGCAAACCTTGCAGAGCCCTGCTMCACACCTGGAGCTCATGGACATGGCTCCAGACATCCCTGCAGATGCCCTTTCCTCTTCCAAGGCTGRCAGCACATCAGGACTGTCCCTGGCATGGGGGATGTCACAAATACCACCTTTAAATTTCCAYGGGTTCCCCAGCCCCTGGATTAGCAGGATGCTCTTGTGTTTTGCCCCTTTTCAGCATTGTGTGCTTTTCTAGGCTCATTCACCTCCTCCTCTCCCCCACAGTCCCACTCACCTCTGGGGAAAGGGATGGAACAGCCAATGAAAACAGGAAATACTGAAAAGGTCGAATCATTGCAGTCAATGACCATAATTCAGAGTGTGAATCAGGCATTGCAGTGATGATTGCTGCAAGGCAGGGATTGGCACTGGACCTAAACATGGCACAATGTTAATGCAGTCTGAGGTCAAGGATCTGACTGGGAAGTGGGGCACATTTTACATATGGACCCTCATCCCTGTAATCCCTGATCTTCTGAGACTGCCACATCAGGCCCCACTGAGTGATGGAGCAGCACACTGATTTGCTTTCCATACTAAAGACCTTAAAGCCAGCAAGTGGGGGTAATTGGAAATGGAGATAYCAGCAGCACTGGGCAACCTTTGAGTGTTACCTCAGGCCTCCTGCAGCTCCCTGCCTGGGGAGGGGACACTTGGGCAATGTGGTGGCACCTTCTGAAAGGCCTCTCCCCATGGCTGGGGCAGGGACACAGTGCAATAATGACAGCACTCAGGGGTGGCAGGAGGGTCCTGCTGTACAGGGCTGGGGGTCTGTGCTGGTGCCTCCTTCCCCCCTCCTTGGGGCACACCAGGACCTCATCAATGCTCATTAGGCCTGGTTCTTGATGAACAGCCCTTGGGCTCAGCTCCCCTTGAGCTTATCAGRAACTCTGCCAGCTCCCAGGAGCTGCTGCTGCCCAATGAGCTCCTGCTTTTTAACYRAGYCCTGGAAACTCATTCTTCTCTCCTGAGTAACAACCCTGCAATAACAGCGTTGTTGCTGACATTTCCAAGGAAGTGACTGAGCTGAGCTGCAGCCAGGATGGGAAATGGCAGTGCCCAAAGCCCCTCTCTCTGACCCCACAAACAGCAGTGCCCACAGAGAGCCCTGGAACTCTCTGGGGCTGCAGCAGCTGCAGCAGTGACCTCCCTCTGCTGGGGCCTCTCCCAGCTCAGCAGAGCTCAGCTTTGCTGTGCTTGGAACCTGCAGAACCACAGAGATGGGTCCTGGGCTGATCCCCCCTCCCCAAGGCTCSAGGCTTTGCCTGTTGGGAWGATCCAAAGGCTTTGGATGTGAGCCCTTCAGTGAATGAGAGGGGAATTCTGTCACAGGTTTGTACCTGGTACAGACTCTTCAGGGCTCTGTGTGCAAGTGGGAACACWCACAGCAAATGCACATGAACATTGCTCTCCTAATCACTGAATACTTTAGAGTTGTAAGTACATGAGGTGTTGTGCTACAGCAAATTCCAACCACCTCTCACCTGGAGGTTGTAACCCAGGGGTGTCAGCAGCAAGATCTGCACCAAAAGGAGCTTTCTGCCTCGTGCCAGGCTGCTGAGATCTCTGATACACCCAAAATATCAGTGGGAAACAGCAAGGACAGCAGTGCTGCTCTGCTTACCAAGGGACAGTAATTGCTGGTGGCAAAGCATCTTCTGCCCCTCTTCTTTCTGGTGAGTGTCAGGGGAGTGGGAAAAGGAGAAAAATGAAGTGGCTGATTTTCCACAGCAGCAGCAGCCAACAAGTACTTTAATCCACAAGTCACTCAGCTGCAGAAACCTCCTGTTCTGAAAGGATTTTCCATCTCTTAAAATTTTCTATATCCCAGTAAAGCTCTCTCATTTCACACAGATTAAGAGTTAATTCAGGTCAAATAAGGATTAATTAGTCTGTGTAAACCAGCCCCAGACACTGATGCGCTGGAGATCTTTTTTAAATTAGTTGCTGTTACTGTAAGTCTGTATCTTCTGATGGCAAGACCTCTGGTGTATTATAAATTTGCAATCAGGTACCCCACGGGATGTGAGATGAGGGAAAATGTCAGTCTGAACAGTGTTTAAATCCCTCCTGCMGCTGAACTGCAGCCTCTTTCAAATTAGGTCCTGTTGGCAAAATCAGATAAAGAGATGGAAATAAATGATGTGAACAAAGGTCATCAAAGAGTATCATTTAAATTGTTATTGACTGTGGGCACAAAAAAAAAAAAAAAAAGCCCAGCATGAAAACATACTTAATAAGAGGAGATAATAGGACCATGGAGACAGGTCTTTTTGATTCAGAGGAGAAACATCAAACAGTTGGTGTGTTTGTGTATGCTTTTTCATCTGGTTTACAGGTAAGGGGGAGATTAATACAGAATCTATTTCACAGCCCAGGCCAGAACCCTTTGATATGCCATGTGCACTAACATCAGAGATCATTCAGTCAGACCTTTTTGCAGAAGAAGGGCCCAAACCTGTTGCTGCTGCAGGGACTTCCAGGATCTCATGGTAATCTAAAAATATTGAACAGAGYTGCCAAAAAAAGCCCAAGTGAGAAAATCTTTCAAACCTTTCAAAGGCTCCTCCAGCACCACGTAGGGATCCCCAAGTCATGGAGGGCTATGAGATAAGGAAGGAAACACACCTGGGCCAGTCAGTGCTCCTMAAGATTTGTCCTGCAGCTTTAGGGACCAAAGAATGTGCTTGGCCACRTCTCTGTGTGAGTGCCAGGGGTGGGATGGAAAGGGGGTGGAACTTAGAAACTTTGGGCCAAAGCATCTTGAGCTAAAGCATCACTATTTGGAGATCACTGGGRTTTTTAATCTCCTGGGTGATTTAGAACTCTCCGTTGTGGTTTTGGCCCAGCCTCTGTGCAGAGCCCTGGAGCAGACTGGACACAGAGGCTGCACAGCCCCTGGGATGTGGTGAGAGCTCCTGCCCAGGGCTGGAGGTGACACCCAGAGCCCAGGGAACACCAGCACAGGGCAGACTCTCCTGACCCCCATGGGTCACACAGAAGGAAGAGCTGTCCCACTGCATCAGTGGCCCTAAAACCTGCAGGGGACCCAGGGCTCAGGTSCTGGGGGTGCCCCCAAGCTCAGAGCACACACATGAATCTCACCAGGGCAGGAGCTGATCCAGACATAAACCCTGCAAGTTGGACTTGATCCTTGTGGGTTCCTTTCAACTCAGGAGATTCTATGATTATATGAACAGTGCTCTTTCCCTCTCTTCCTTCCCCTTGTTGTTCATAAATTACTTTCTACACTCCTAAACTCTTTGGAGAAAAACCTTTGGGTTCCCCATTGCAGCCTTCCAGGACCTTAATGGGGCTTACACATTGAGAGATGGGGCAGGTAGTGATAGGACAGGAGGGAATTGCTTTAACTGACAGAGGGCAGGGATAGATGGGATATTGGGAATAAATTCTTCCCTGTGAGGGTGGGCAGGCCCTGGCACAGGCTGCCCAGAGAAGCTGGGGCTGCCCCATCCTTGGAAGTGTCCAAGGCCAGGTTGGACATTGGGGCTTGGAGCAGCCTGGGACAGTGGGAGGTGTCCCTGCCATGGCAGGGGGTGGAACAAGATGAGCTTTAGGGTCCTTTCYAACCCAAACCATTCTGTGACTCTGTGACACCTCAGGGCAGCTTGTGAGACTCTCCCTCTTCTTTACTGCAAGGGATGTCCAGCAGCCCAGACACAGGAGAGAAAAGGGATGGGGATTCCTTGGTGGTTGTGCTAATGGAGAACAGATTATGACTGCACCTTTCCTGGGATTGTTCATCCTCACTCTGAGTCGTCATGAGAGCTCATAACAAGGAGCAAACTGCTCTTCCCCACTGTGAAGCAGGGGCAGGTCAGGTGTGCAAATTTTCTTTTCAGTACACCAGTGTGATGCCTTAAGTTTTTAGCTTTTRTAKTTTTCAGATTCTGTACTGCATTAGTGAATAACTCTGAACTCTACATAGAATGCTAGTTTTCTTCACCTTTTGGTCAGACTGAACAATCCTTCTGGGCCTGGGAACCAAGGCCATCATCACAGCCTCMGGCCTGAAAAGTATAAACAAAATTGAATTAGGGGGAGAAGCAAACCAGGGGGATGTGACTGCATTACCTGCAGCTGTAATTGGRCAATTAACCTCTGRTATGCAAATAGACCAAACTCATATCTGCCTGAAAAACTCATGAGTGCTGTCCAGCTTGGGTGTAGCCTCTGCCAGGCTCTTGCACTGCTCAGGGTGTATCCTTTGAAGGCCTTTTAACAAATACCCACTTTATTCTCTGTCCAGCCTCTGTTGTAGGAGGCAGAATGGCCCAAGGTTTCCCACAGTCCACTGCTCACTCTGGAAGATGTCACCAGAAATGGAAAGGCAGCAATTAAAAGGAAAGATCCTTCAGAATAAAGCCCTGCTGGGGAGAACAGCTGACACTCCAGTCTGGCTGTTCATGCAGCACTGCAATCACTCAGTGCTGTCCTGCTGGGGGTACAGCCCCTGGAAAGGACAGGAATTCMAGCCAGGAATTTGCAGCATTTCTCCAGACCTCTCTCCTCTTCCCCAGAGTGGGTAAGGCATTCATTTCCACAGCCTGCCTGCAAATACTCGCATTTACCTTGGAAATTGGCCCAGCCTAGGAGAGAGACCAAGAGACTTTCGTGCTTTGGAGACTCCCTGACCTGGTCCCGACAGGAGTCCAGGTGCAAACGCCTCTGTAACATGGGGGCACACAGCAAAGGAGCTGGGGCCATTCATCCTGCTGACAGAGCACTGTGGAAGGAACATGTTGGGGGTTAGATTTGGTTTGGTTTGGTTTTGTTTTGCCCTTGGAATTTTTTCCCTTGAGTTGCTGGGACACTGACGATGGGTRATTAGTCRGTACTTAACAAAGACAAAAGGAACCAGGGAAGGAAAGACCTGAAGGGACAGGGGAACTGGGGGCTGGGCACTCTTTGCCTGGCACTGGAGGAGAGAGGACACTCTTCGCTTGCTGGGAGAGAAGTTTTTTTTCATTTTGTCACCATCGGCTCTGTTCCTGGGAAAACCTTCCATCTGCCCGTGTGCCCGGGGATTTTCTGAGCTCTCCT
>CADDXX010000468.1:513054-523977 GCA_902810485.1 Alauda arvensis
ATATATATATATATATATAATAGTAAAAACCTGTTATTCCCAGTCCCACATCTTTGCCTGAGAGCCCTTTAATTTCAAATTTATAATAATTTGGTGGGAGGGGGTKTGCRGTCTCCATTGCAAGGGGAGCACCGGCTTTTCCCCTAGCAGATACCTGTCTTTCAAACCAAGACAGAACAGCATCTGAATGATTTGTAAATGACACACGAAATGCAAAAAGCCCACCATGAGACAGGCACACTCATGATGGAGGCAGCAGGAGGCAGCTCACCCCTGCTGGCTGCCATGGTTGCATTGGCAGGAGGGACCTGAGGCTGCAGGAGCTCCATCAAGGAGCTTGCACAGCTCCTGAGCCACCAGAGAGCCAGGCTTGCAGGAAAGCTGGGGCTGAGGTGCCCCTTGAGCAGCACCTCAGCTCCTCACAGAGGCTTTTTGCCCACAGGTTGTAGAAAGATGCCACTTCCTTTTGTTTTACCYACAAAGATAATGGGCAAAGTATTTGGCTTTTCAAAGGCTAACCTGGGTGATGAGAAGAGTTTGTGACATGGGAACTTGTTACTCAGAAAGATCACAGGAAAGCCTTTTCATCTTGAAAATAAAGAGTAGTGCTGCTCTGGAGAAGGCTAAAACCAGCCTGCCAGGCAGTGGCTGTGGATGCCTCTCCCTGAACAGATTGCAGCAAAGATGAATGCATTGGGTTGGAAAAGCTCTTTCCTGAGATTTTTTGTGGCTGAACACCAGRTTTTGCTACAGGAGGAGGTTCATATTCTCTCTGACAGCACAGGCAAGCTTTTTTTTTCTGCCCTGGGATGTTATTCCAGACAGGGGTGGGTTAAGCCAGGTGTTTTATGGCCAGCTATGCTGAGGTARCCCAGCACTGGCAGRGAGGCTGGAGCAGGCTTTGGTCTCMTAYTGGGATTTAGGAGCCACTTCTCCTGCAGCAATTCCCACCAGCAAGCAGAGCTCCACAGAGAGGAGCACCAAGGACCACAGCCACTGCAATGTAACCCCCTACAAACCCTTGCTTTGCAAAATGAGGGAATGCTTCCTTTCCCTGTTGTGTTCACAGAGATTTTAAGCCCTTCCTTGTGGGTCTCCCTCCCAAACATGTGATGGCTCCTGGCACAGGCAGCTGCACTTGGACACCTCCAGGCTTCAGCAAAACCTCATCAGCCCTAAAGACACTCCACCAGAAGCAGGAAAAAGGGTCG
The DNA here is from genome assembly GCA_902810485.1 of Alauda arvensis. Taxonomy (NCBI): domain Eukaryota; kingdom Metazoa; phylum Chordata; class Aves; order Passeriformes; family Alaudidae; genus Alauda; species Alauda arvensis. Next base: position 514,266 of record CADDXX010000468.1, read on the forward strand.
ACTTGGAAAGAGAGAGATGTCACAAAGGAGATGTGAAGTGTTCTCTTGCCCTTCAGGGCCATGCCTACATGAGCCAGTTTAATACCTATTACCACAAGCATTAGCTCAACAAGGCTTAGGTATTTCCATGTGGAGCCAAATGACACCCCTGAGCTGCCATTCCTTTTCCCTGCTCCAGCTGTAATGCCTGAACCATGCCCTCATCSAGGGGGACACAGCCTTTATCATCACCCCAGCCCCCTGAGGGTTTGAAAGCCCCACTGCCAGCAGAACAAGCTGCCTGTGGCTGCCACACAGCAAAGAGTCAGGAAATGTTGGCTCATCCCTCGCACAGGGGCCGTGCTGGTGATGCTGGGGGTGGCAGGGCTGGGGAGGGACAGAGCTGGGTGTGRGTGAGCCCTTCCCCAGGGGAGCCCCAGCTGAGCCCCTGGTGGCTGCCACAGCACCCAGAGTGTGGGGCAGAGGAGCTTTTAAAGCCTGTCAGATTTACTCCCTGCTGTAACTCCATGGAAAGGGACCGAGCCAGTGCCACAGTGACTGTGCTGGGTGTGCTGGATGTGCCTTCATCACACAGAGCACTCAGATGGCCACGGGAGGGGAGGGAGGACAGGGCACATGTCCCCAGCCTTTCCCCAGCTACCCTGCACATCAGGGTCCTGCTGCAGACAGCTCCAATATTTATTTCTGCACAGAAGATATCAGAGCAGAGAGTTCAGCACTCCCGAAACGTGGGGCAAAGAGCCTGAAGTGCTCACCAGGGCTGTCATCAGGAAGCATTTGGCTCAGGGCCTGGGTTGAATTCAGCCTGTCTGAGCCATGGCTGTCCCTGCAGCCCATCAGCCCCTGTGGGAGGCTCTGGGACAGCCCAGGGTCAGCCCAGGCTCTCCCCAGAGGAGGAACTGCTGTGCCAAAGCTGKCAGGGTGGTGCTCAGAGGTGGAAGGTACACGCTGGCTGCTTGCTGCTACACAGGAGTCAGCCTCCTAGGGCCCCACAGGTCATCTCCAGACTTCTAAAAATTGTTTTTAATGACTCATATCATGTCCTTCAGATGAGACATGAAGCCAGGCTTCCTGGAGGGTATCGAAGTGGAATTTTATGGCTGCACAGCAGTTTTTCAAAAGCAAAAAGGATGCAGCAGCACTGGAGCAGAGTCAGAGGCACCACCTGACTCCCTCCATCAAGCAAGATAAAGCAGGACACTGTGCCTGGAGAACTGCTGCCACCATGGGAGGCACAGCTCCCCTGGGTCCCTGAGCACAGACAGCTCGTGCCATGGTAAATTGTGCCATGTTCCTGAGAGGCTTCCTCAGGAGGCACAGTCCCACCTCATTCCCAGGTTATTTTATCTCCAGCAGCTTTGTGCAGGCACGGGGACATTTGAGAAATGCAGCAGGTCTCCCTCAGCTGAACMCAGCTGTGTCTGGGTAAAGGCCACCTGAACCAACCTGGGATTCCCACTGCAGGAGGCACGAGCAGCTGAATCTGTGAGCTCTGGGTATTATCCAGCATTTAAAACAGACYCCCCCAAAGCAAAAAGAAGAACTGTGGGTGCCATTCATCCAGCAGGCAGCATCAGCCCCTGCCCCTCCTGCAGCCCCAGCAGCACGGAGCCAGAGCAAATAACAGCACTGAGACAAGGCTGTAAACTCAGGGAGAAAGCAGACATCTGCTGCCCATCAGATATTGCACCTTGGTGACCATGCAGCTCAGCAAGTATGAAAGTGATCACTTATACTTTGACAGCACGGCCACAGCTCATAAATGGGAGGCTTTGTGCTGCAGCCTGCGGAGGGAGAGCCACGAGCAGCAGGAGAGGTCACAGCCAGGTGTGCCCTCACTGCTCCTGCTGTGAGACAGCCCTGGTACAGAGGTGGTGAAGAGCAGATGGACCCTCCCAGGCAGCCTGGATGTCACCTGGGGCCAGCAGCCAGCAGCATCTGCTGGGGCACTGCCTCTGCTGCACACAGAGCCCTGGGAGAGCTCGGATGTGCAGCACCAAACCCCTGACACCAGCACAAACATTGTGTTGGCCTGCCCAGCTACCTGCTGACCTTATGTTCAGCACTACAGATAACCCCTTCTCTCCCCTTGCTCTCCAGAGACTGCAGACAGGCACTTCTGGATCACAGGTAATGCTGAAACACCTGGCCATGAAGCACAAAACATGAGCCCCCAACTCCTTTGTTGCATTGGCAGCACAAGGGGCTCACAGAAAAGTGAGCAAAGCCAGGCATGGAGACAGCCCAGAGGATGGGAAACTTCTGAAGACTGACAGTTCATAGAGATGAAGACTGTGAGTCAGTGAAAATTGTGGAAGCTGGAAGGTTTTCACATTTTTGATACAAAAGAAGTTTTCACTGGAGCTGGGATGAGGGATATAAACCCCAGTAATTCATGGCACTCATTTTTGTGTCTTCTTCTGAAGTAGCTGGAGATTGCAAGTCTTCAAGGGAAAAAACCTGGACCAGAAACCTGATCCAGCAACACCTCTGTTTTTATGCAAAGAAACCTGGTCTAGTTTAAACAGAGGCCCCAAGGCTGAAAGTTTCATCCCACTGTCCAAACCCTCTGAAATACGCCTTGAATGATAAATAAGACAAGTTTCACATCTCATTTTTCTTCCCTCAGTCTCCTCTCAGGAGCAGACAGATGCAAACCAAGCCCTGTGGCTCCAGCCCAGCCCTTGCTCTTYTGCAGGCACTGCAGCAGGGATTTACACCCACACTGTCCTCTGCAAGGGACACCYTGGGACAGCCCCTCCTGCAGCTGCTGTCACACTCACAGCTGATCCTGCCTTTGCTGAAGCTGGGAACAAAGACAGGGCTTGGAGAGGAGTTTGAAGGCCATAGGTCCCTTTCCTTGGTGTCAGCTCTGTCAGATCCAGCAGAGATCACAAATCCACATGTAAATCTGGCTTCTGGTCCCACCTAATCTGAATTTGGGTGTCTGACCATGACCCCTGGATCCTGCACCACTGATGCTCAAGCAGCAATCTTTAAAGGAATGGGATAAGGGAGGTTTTATCCACCCTGTGTGCAGCAGAGCTGCTCAGCCTGTAGGTTCTCTCTTCCCCACATCCCTGCCCCAAGCTTTGCACATCTGTCCCTGTGTTTCTCAAGGTCCTTCCCCAGCCAATTGTCTGTAAAGATTCAAACTGTGACCTGCAACTCAAACCTTTTCACAGGCATTAGGGGAGTATTAAATGGGAAATTCTAAAACKAAATTACAGTTTCCCTCTGCAAGTGTTTAAAAAAAAAAAGTCTGCTTTTAATTAGAAAGAAAAATAAAAAGCCCTGCAGTTGACAATAGTCTCTTTTCTACCCACCACACACAGAGGCTCTGGCCAGATCCTCACTGTGGGAAGAGCACAGAACTCCACTGAACTGCTGCATTTCCACCCATGGGCTCTGCCTGAGGATGTGGCCTGGCCAGGGCAGGGAYGAGCCTGGAAAATCTCTGCAGAAGATCCCCCATCTCCCTCCTCCCAGGCACTCGGGTTCCTGWGGAGCACCTCACACCTCTGCTGGGAATGTGTGATTTATTTGGCAGCTGGGCTTTCCCTCCCGGGGAGCTTCCCCCGGATCCCTGGAAGCAAAGGTTGTGTGGAGGCAGCTCCAGGATGAAGTCATCGCTTTGCTCTGAGCTCGGAGCTCCCAGCCAGGGCTGATGGTTCCAATAAAGAGCAGCTCTGAGTTTGCTGTGTGCCCAGATGGGATGAGAGCTCTCTGCTGAGCCAGGTGAGGCTGGGGAGGGAGGGAGGGAGCAGCCCCTGCAGAGGCTGGCAGGGGACAGCCTCGAGTGACAGGCAGGGCACTTCTCTGAGCTGTCTGATACTGCATGTCAGGCCTGATTCCTCCCTGACTGAAGGCACCAAAGGCATCTCTGARCCCTCCTGAGGAGAGGCAGCTCAGTCCCTCCTGTGCCCAGAGCTGCAGCATCACCCAGGGACTGCACTGCTCACCTGCCCTGGGGCTCACACAGGGCACCCTCCCCTGCCCCATCAGCCATTCCCTGCCCCATCATCCATCCCCTCCCCTGCCCCAGCAGCCATCCCCTCCCCTGCCTCACCAGCCATCAGCTCCCCTGGAGCCAGGCTGGGAGAGCTGGGGGTGCTCACCTGGAGAGGAGAAGGCTCCAGGGAGGGCTCAGAGCCCCTGCCAGGGCCTGAAGGGGCTCTGGGAGAGCTGGAGAGGGACTGGGGACGAGGGATGGAGGGACAGGACACAGGGAATGGCTTCCCACTGCCAGAGGGCAGGGATAGATGGGATATTGGGAAGAAATTCTTCTCTGTGAGGGTGGGCAGGCCCTGGCACAGGGTGCCCAGAGCAGCTGTGGCTGCCCCTGGATCCCTGGCAGTGCCCAAGGGATGGGGTTTGGAGCAGCCTGGGACAGTGGGAGGTGTCCCTGCCCATGGCAGGGGTGGCACTGCAAAATCCTGGTGGTCTCTTCCAACCCAACCCATGCTGTGATTCCATGAGTAAATCACACAAGAAGAAAGGTTTTCCTAGAGCAGAAATGCAGGTACCTGCAGTATTCTGGTAAACTCTGGATACACGTGTGCAGATGCACAGCTGAGAGGGGCACTGGGCACAAAGCAATGAAATAAGTTTGTCTTTTTGACCTCACCAACCCCCTGCCTGCTAATCCATCTCCCTCGAGTTGTATTTCCAAGTCCAAATCCTTTGAACAATTTCCAGCAGATCTTACTGGAGATGAGGGAAAAGAACTAACACAAAATGTTCCTCTGTCTCAGGAAAAGGTACCTCCACAGCCAGGACTACATTGGCTAGAGGGTCTCACAGGCAMTTTTCAGGCCAGGTCTTTTTTCATCTTAATTGAGCATTTGCTTTTCATTTCAGAGAGTTCTGAGTTAATGCCCTTCGCATTTTTTTTTGTGTTTGTATATAATTACATGCTGCTAGAGTAATTTAGGCCAGACCCACATCCCAGTGAAATGAGTGTGAATATCTCCAGCAACTTCAGTCTGAAAACAGCACTCCCTCCTGATTAAACAGTTAAAAACCCAATCTTGTAAATATTTTTGTGAATGAAAGTGGTTGGCTGGGACTCCCAAGCATTTGGAAAACCACAGGGCATTWAGGGAAATGTCTGCAATTCATAAAAGCTTCACACAAGTCAGCCTAAATTAGCACTCACCCCGAATTTCATAGTCTGTCATTCACTGCTCCCTAATTTAAATAGGGAGAAAAAAAAAAAAAAAAAAAAAAACAAAACCAAAAAAAAAAACAAAAAAAAAAACCAAAAAAACCCCAAAAAAACATTTAAAACAATGTGGAAGTCGGGGTGATGCTGTGGGACCTGAGGGTCACAGTGCTGTAAAGGTGAATTTGCAAACACCAGGCACTTGCACAGGACATGTCACAAACTGTCACAAACTGATAGCAGCTTCCCAGACAAAGTGCCTGAAGAATTATTACAAATAATTCTAAAAACTAAACTAAAAACCAAAAATACTCCCAGAGGCAAAAACTGCTCATGAGCTCATTGCACCAGCAGGACCCAAACCCCTGTGGTCCATGAGCAGCTGCCCTCCCCATGAAGCCCAGTGCCATCCCATGGCACAACCATGAGCATCCCCTGGACCTTCCCACTTGTCTAACAAGGTTTCCAGAGAAGGAGCAAATGCCCCTGATCTTCCTCACTGCAGAGGGCAGGAATAGTTTCAGCATGGTGTGGTTATGCCATGGAAAGGGGCTTTAGGATCTGCAGGATCCAAGATTGGCTCCCAGCCAGGCAAAAAAAAAGAGTATTTATGTGAGCCACGATTAAATTTCACCCTGAGACCTGCAGAACAAAGGAGTCTTTCAAAGGAAAGACACCAAGACTGTGAAAAATGCCAGGTCAGRTTTTTTCCAGCAGAGAAACCGAAATTTTGATCATATTCGGTGTGACTGGTCCTTTCAGTGACCCCGTAACTCAGATTCTGGGTCTGTTGTTTCCTGGGTTGTTTTCTCCTGAGAGGAGCTTCCCACACCACCTCAGCCCTGCCCCAGCACTCTGGGTGTGAGGCCTGAACTGAGCTCCAGTCTTACACGAGTGTCCTGGTTTTGGGCAAATTTGGGAGGAAACCTCTGAGTGGGGACCCTCTGGGAAGCAAACCCAAACAGCCCCTCCCCTGATGGGTCCAGGAAAAATCTACAGAGACAAGTGGAAAAAATTATACATTTAACATTTAACAAACAAAGTGCCCACAAACATAAAAATTAATAATGTGAAACAATAAAACCTGGCAAAATGGAGAAAGTCCTTGCTGTGGGAGCTCAGCTCACTCACTCAGACTCTTATCAGTCCCCCCATTGCTGCAAAATGCCAAGGTCCTGATGGGCCCCAGGTGTGAGCTCCTGGTGCTCTTCTGGGTTTTCAGTCCAGAGCAGGTTTAAACAGTCCCAAGAAATAGAAAAAAACCCAAACAAACCAGTCCAGGGAACTTCTCTGCCTCAGCCGGCTAAAAACTAACTAAAAGCAGAGGAGATCTCTGTCCCTCTGTCTGTCTGTGCTGCAGACAGCCCAGTACAGGAGCAGCATGCAGAGCAGTGAGAGCTGTTTCTGCAAACAAACTCTGTGCTGCTTCTCCCCCCCTTTACTGTCAGAACCAGTCTGAAAGGTGCAGGACATAACATCCAACATAAACAGACCAGACAGCTGGGAATATCAGCATCACAAAGTCACCCCAGGACAGCCTGGCCAGAGTGTAATAATCCCTGTGAAGATGCATCAGGTCTTAGGGTGGACCTGCAGCCTCCCTCCCACAGTGGCTTAATAACAGCAAGGCAACTTCTCTGGAGGTACTTTGTAAAAGAAAATGTTTTAATAATGGTAAAAAATAACAAACAGTATAAAACAAAAGAAATATAAGCTGAACACAGTGTAGAGAAGGCTCTTGCACTGGCTGAGGCAGTCCAGAAAAGCCCTGGGGAGTTCTGTGCAGTCTTTGAAGTACTTATGGTCTAGATGGGCTTTTTTTGCACCTTGCCCAATACAATTGGCAACAGGCTTTGGTCCTGGTCCATGCACCCAACCAGGATCTTTGCTTGGCACCTGGCCAATTACTGGGAAAARAACATGGAACTTTCTGGGTCCTTTACCTTATAAGAACAGCAAGGGCTGAGTCCTAAACTTTTCCCTCCATGGAAACACCTGCCCAGGTGTGGGGTGCATTCCTACASCCCAGCTTTTGACAACAATCCTTGGAAGACACGTGGATATCATTCCTGCAGCTCCCTCCTTCCTGGAAGCACTGACTGAGCTCCAAGGGGCAATTATGAGGAAAGGTTARTTAATAACAAACCTGGAGAACAGCACCCAGTTATTTCTGTARGGCTCACCCTCTCTGACACCTGGCTGTGAAACACAATCGTTGTGCTGTAACACAAACAGGGAATATTTGCAATAATTACCTTGCCTGGAGTGCTTTTTCACCCACTGCACTCAGAGACAGAGCAGAGCCATCAAATCCAATTAATTCCCCAGGGAAACAGGTCCGTGTCTGATATCCAAGATCTGGAAACTCCCACAGCCTGAGCAGGGCACTGCTCCCCTCCAGGGCAGCACATGAAGGAGACCCCTTCTAAGGGACATGACTGAAACTCTTCACGAAATGAAGAAGCATTTCATGAAGAATTCTACCTTTCCTGGATCAGCTATAGCAGGCTTTGGTGAGCCTCCCAAAGCAGAAACCTGCCCAGGTTACCCTCAGTTTATCCCTGCTGTTTTAGCAGAGTCCATGTCCTCTGCAGGGTCCTGTCAGCTCCAGAAGCTGCTGTACCCCCATGGAAGGAGCTCCTGTTTCAGGGCTCTGCCCCACATCCAGCTGTGCTGCACAAGGCTGTGCTGACCACACAGCTGGCTCCAAGCTCTTCTGAGGCCCTACTCCATGAGAATCTGTCCTAGGTTGCAATGTAAGATGTACCCAAAGTCTGTATTCTATTCCCATCTCCATGGGTTGTTGGAGCCAGGTGGGGCAGTGTTTTCCCTGCCCCCTCCCTCAGGACTCTCTGCTGTTAATGGCCCATCAATGCCCTGGTCAGTGACTCACAGGTAACTCCCCTCGGGAGCCATCTCTGCTCAATGGGCAATCAAGGACCCATTGTGTGACTCATGGAATGACATCAGCCCATTGTGAGATGCTCTGCCCAGGGGGGAGGAGCCCAGCATTCCCACCTGGATATAATCTGCAGTTTGGGACAGCACAGGCACTGACTGGATTCCCAGAGGACAGGAGCTGTCAGATCTTTCTACAGGATCACTGCTTCAACAAAACTGCTTCATTCGGACTGCTCCCCACCACCCTAATGAACAGGGTGTCAGGTTGTATTCTGACTCTGCCAAGGGTCTTTTTGTTTGTTCCTTTTACTATTATATTTGTTTTATAATTTTCCTATTAAATTGTATTTCTGACTTAGTCTCTCACTGGCTTTGCTTTCAAACCAGTACAGAATCACAGCTCTGACACTCAGCAGGTAACAGGGGAGGAGAAAAGGGCASTGGGACACTGGGAGTTTTAAGTGACACCAGGTCACTGGAGTTTCAGGCAAGTTCAGGGACAAGTTGGATTAACCCCTGTCCAGCAGCTGTTCCTGCTGGGCTTCATGGGGGAGCTGGACTTGGCTTGGGTTATACAGGGAGTCAGGACCTTTATTAAATGTATTAATAGGTATTTAGTCTTCATTTAATCAAAACAAGCTGTTTCAAAGAGGAGTAAGGGCATGGTTTCCTCTGCAAATGGAACTAATTGGTTGRAAATATCACACCCTCAGTTAAACAGGTGCAGCTTCATTTGGAAAATGCCATCTTGTCCATCAGAAAGGCAGGCTCTATTTTTTAAAGACCACTTAGTGGAGCTGCAAAGAATAGACAAGATTTTGGGGACAAAAAGCTCTTCTGTTGTGCCCCAAATCTGAAATGAAAGCATTTTCCATACTCTTTACTCCTTGGTCCAAGCTGACACCACCAAGGGCTGCACAAAAATTAGGAGGGAAGGTGTGATTAATATTTTATATGCCACATCCCTCTACAAAATGGATAGGGGTTTTGTTTGGACTGAAATGGCTTTTTAAACAAATGAAATTATCAACATAATACAAGACTTCCTCGATTTTTTTTAAATATTCTCCATGAATATTTTAAAATACCTTGAAATCTGTCCTGGCACTTTCAGCAATTTTGTTTCTTCCAGAACAGATGAATCTGTCATTCAGAGAGCCCAGTGACTGCACTTTCCTGTTTTAATGACAGGGTTTTTAACAGTGAAGACTTCCAGCTTTGAGCTGAGGACACAGAATCCAGAGGAGCACTCACCCAGCCATTCCAGCCTCGYCTGGCTGAGCTCTGAACAAAGCAGGAACAGGGAACTCAGAGCCCTGCCCAGCCTGGCCYTGATGTGGCCAGGGATGGGGCATCCACTGCCTCTCTGCAGCCTGTGCAGAGCCTCCCCCCTCCCCTTGTAAAAACTGTCACTGTGCTGTGTTTGTCTGCTGAGGGGAGGTGAGAAGGGGCTGTGGGTCCAAGAGGAATCCTGTCCCCTCAGCATCACCTCAGCCAGGGCTGGGGCTCCAGCAGGGCTGCCTTGTGCAGCACCTCTGCTTTGCATCACCCCAGGATCTGAGCTGCATCCACCCACTGAGGGGTGCAGCTCACTCTGCCCCACACCAGTCAGTGCCTTTTCTGTGTCTGGTGCTCCTGCAGTCACCA
>CADDXX010000468.1:529755-540053 GCA_902810485.1 Alauda arvensis
CCTGTGACACAGGGAGCAGCAGCCAAGAGGTGCCAGAATCACCTCAAGCAGGGCTGGCAAACAGTGACAAATTCACCAGTGCTCTGACTTGCATTTGTCCAGTGTCTGCTATATTAACAAAAGGGGGGGGGAGAAGCCTAAGTAATGGATTTTTTTTCTGCTTCATTTTGCTCCCACCTTCTCTGCCCCCTGTAATCTGATTTTTTACACCTCATTTATGTGTTTTTATTCAGCTCATCTTTGTGTTTTCTTTTTTTTTCACACCTTTGGATCAGCTCGTTCCCCACGTCTGGCACCTGTGATTATATCCTTCAGCTTCACAATGCAGACTTGCAGAGCAGCATTTAATAACAGGGAGGATTTGACTGACTGGAGCTTTGATAATGGTGGTGGGAAAAGCACAATCACTGCCTTTTTGACAATATACATTGCACAGAAAGCGTTCGACAGTGTCACAATCTGATAAAAAAATTCCCAGATTCCACCKATAATTATACCTTCTCTCCTTTACCTATCCACCTTCTTTTCAAAACTGAGCTATTGTGGGTGACACCAGTCTCCAGAAAGGTGGGGGTGGTGGGACACAAACCTGCAGAGAGACAGAGAGGAGGAAGAGTTCAATTCACCACGGTTCTGCTCAGCCTCTCTCCCTGCCCACTCTCCCACCTGCCTCTTTTCCCTGACACCTTTTTCCCAGCCATGGGCAGGCCAGCACCATCTGGGATGGGGTGAGGTTTTAGGAGGATGAAAAAACATCACCTGATTGGTGCCATTTCTAACAAAAAAAGAAGACTGGAGCATTTTCAAGAATTCAGCAAGCCAAGTGAATGGAAAGGTTTCACAGTGTTCCATTGCCAGCTCCACTCAGAGTCCTTGTTGGGAGGAGCAGGGGGGGACTGGGGATGTTCAGTTAAAAATAAGGTGATGTATGCTCTGCTGCCTTGGGGCTTGCCAGGGTGATGGGCCCCACAGCAGCTCTGAAAATCTACAAAGAACATCMAGAAAATGCCCCCARAGCAGCAGGAGGGTGGCAGGCCATGGCCCCAGGGCATGCAGGGTGCTCCCCAGCTTTGGTGGGCTCTGGGTTCAGTCACATGGATTCACTGCTCCAAAACCACTTAAAGACATGGATCTGTCCAGATTTCTCCAAGAGATGCCCACGCCCTGGCAGCCAGAGATTAAAGCACATTCAATGCCCCCAAYACCACTGAGACCTCAGGACACACAMSTGCTKTTGGGTGCCAGAGGGGCAYRGGGCTGTGGCCACCCCCTCCCWCCCCAGGCACCCAAACACTGCACAGCCAGAAGCTGAGACCTCCCAGCACAGGTCTGCTGATTTAAGGCAGCTTAAATCAAATTAAGGCAGGAGTCTGGGGGGTTGCTGTGGCTGAGGAGGGTTTGAGGCACCCTGAGTGCTGCTGCAGGCAGTGACAGGCACTGAGTCCCTGCTCTGCCATTCCCCACTCCTGGTCTCACTGAATTTCCAGTAAACCAGGATGTTGCATCCACAATGCTGGCAGGGGACCAGCAGTGCACAACAGTTTTTAAGAAGCATCCCTGGGAAGGGAATCAAGCCCAGGCTGTGGACATGGCACACCTGATGTTAAATGGCTGGGGAAGCAAGAAGCTGAGCAAACATCCAGGAAGGTTGTGAGGATGGGGCTTACTGGCATCAGCTTCTGGCTTAATACAGTAATGTGGAAAAAAAAGCTGCTGTTGTGCTGGCCCCAGGGCTTGGCCTTTGGCAGGAGGCTGCCCTCAGGCTGTGATCAATACAGAGCTCACACAACTGGCTGTGCTGTCCACACGGGAGCTGCTGTGGGCAGGGGAGGCAGAGCTGTCCCCAGTGCCCAGGCAGAGCCAGCAAGGGCCAAACACCAAATCCAGAGTCACAGAATCATGGAATGGGCTGGGTTGGGGGAGACCTTAAAGATATCTCATGCTCACCCCCTGCTTTGAATGTTCATGAAGATCTTCCACTGTCCCAGGCTGCTCCAAGCCCCAGTGTCCAACCTGGCCTTGGGCACTTCCAGGGATCTGCTGCTCTGGGCACCCTCTGCCCATCCTCACAGAGAAGAATTTCTTCCTAACCTCTAATCTAAATCTCTCATCTCTTAGTTTAAAAATATTCCTTCATATCCTATTGCATCTACCCTGTGAAAGTCACCTCCCCTGCTCTTTCAGTCCTGTTTAAAYACTGAAAGGCTGCTGTGAGTTCTCCCCTGAGCCTTCTSTTCCCCAGGTGAGCACCCCCAGCTCTGCCAGCCTGGCTCCAGAGCAGAGGGGCTCCAGCCCCTGGAGCAGCTCCAGGGCCTCCCCTGGACCCAGCAGGTCCGTGTTTTCCATGAGCTGAGGGCTCCACACCTGGATGCAGTTACAGGTGTTCACCCACACCTGCCCAAGGATGGRATCCTCCCCTTGACTCAGCTGCATCCTGGGCCAGGGCCAGAGCCAAACCTGACCTGGGGATGGTGTSAAATCCTCAGGGGTTCTGCAAGGGCAGGTGCAGCTCTGAGGCCAGTGCTGGGAAATGGGGATTCCTGAGGCACGGGCACAGCACACCCAGGGCAGTGCAAGGGCTCAGCACCACGGCATYCCCACCCCAGGCAGGGCTCCTGCACCTCAGGGAGTCCTGAGTGCCCTTCCCTTGCTCCACAGGTGATCCCACAGCCCTGTGGCACAGAATGCCATCTGGGGCTGGGCTGTCTCAACATCTTTTTTATCTCTGCTGCTGCTTTGGGCTGAACTGGGCCTTTTTCTGTTCARGCTCACTTTGAAATAACATGTCCCMAAAAAGAGCCCCCCAGCTAYCMCTGAAAACAGAACCCATCTGGTCTACATATATAACTGAGATTTTACTTTTGAAAAGTGACCTTGGTATTTAAAATTAGATTTTRATTTCTGTTACATTATGGCTAAAGCCATGCAAATTCTCTTGGGTAAAGGATGTTTTTGCAAAAATGTTCAGTAATGTTAAAATCTAAAAGTTTATGCCAACATCTACAGGAACATCACCCACTGCTCAGTTCAAATGTTTTCTAGGTGCAATGTGTTTAGTTGTTCTTCTTTGATATTTACCTAAATGTAACTTAAAGCAGAGCTGTTCTCACTGCTGTTCGTTCCCCAAACCAAAACACCTAATTTGCCATTGAATGAGACATTTTTGGTAACTCTAACTTTTTATCCTTCACCCAGGGGAAAAGAAAAATGTTCATCCAAAGCATTATGTTTTGTTTAGGCAGTAAATCTAAAGGAAATCTGAATTTCACACAGTTTYAACAGGAGCTCTTGTTTTTAACAACAGAGTGGAAAAGGAAATAGCTGCTCTTAAACTGCGAATAGCTGAAGAAGTAAAATATCAGAGTAAAGAAACAAACATTCATTGACTCATTTTCTCTCTGGGTGGTGTTCAGCCCCCCCTCAGGGTGGGCTCTGCCAACAGCCCTCAATTGTGGCATGGGGGTGTCAAGGAGCCAGCCAGGCACTCCTTGTGCAAAGGAACATGAAACATCTCCATGCCAGTCACCGCTTTTGTCATCCCACTGTGCCATTCCTTTTGGGGGAACGGTGTTTTTACACTTTATTACCCAGGGCTGTGTCCTGCTCCATTAAAATCAATGGCAGCCGAGCTGGCAGTGGTTTTGTTCTGGCCTTCCAGGCAGCTCTGACACTTCTGGGAATCAGGAGCACAAGAATAATGCCTTTCAATAAGCAGCTTATCGACCAGGCAGGAGTTAAGTGAACCTGTGGTGTACTTCTCAAGTTTCTCTCCTCTCACATGATTATTGCCCTTTAGTCCTGCTTTGCTTTTGTTCCTTGGACAATCAATCCCTTGGAAGGGCTGGCCCCAGCCCCAGCCCAGCAGGAGGGGGGTGCTGGAGGGAAGGGACAGTGGCTTTCTGCCCTTGYCCCACCAGCTCCTTCCTCTCTGAATCCTGGGATCACCAGCTGCTACACCAGCGACCAACCCACCCCACTGGGGATGGATTTCCAGCTTTCCAGCACAAGCTGGGCTCACAACCTGGTCTGCAGAGAGGCACAGGGAAGGAGGAGAGGCTGCACAAGCTTCAGCACAAAGATTGTCCTTGAGAAGCACGGAAGACATTGTCCATGCTTCCTCCTAACTCCGTTAAACAATTACAACAAGGAACTGCAAAGAAATCCAGAGAGGAAAAAAGCAAGGTGCAAAAGCAAAGTCAGACAGTCTGGATTTCTTTCAGGGTTGAAATGGAGAAGCCCAGCAAGGAGAAGCCTGATGAGTCACAGAGAAGCCAAAACTGGGGCATGACAGACCTTGTGTTTTCTCTTTGGGATGAACTGATCCCCTCTCAGCTCTGGCTGGGCTGGGATGTCCCACATCCCTCCCAAACAAGGCCAGCTGCACCTGCTCAGGTGAGGGGCTCAGGAGCAGCTCTGACCTCAATGCCATCCTCACAGGGCTTCCCACAGACACCCCAAAGCAGAGGAAGGGAATCTTAATGCAATTTATGCTCCAGTGTTACAGGAGAGCCCCAGCACTGAGGCTGACAGTCTGCAGGAGCTGGGAGCTGMCATTTACTCAACACCTCCTGAGGTAACTGAGGCTGTGCTGCAGAACCAACAGCTCCTGACCTCTGCYTGGCACCAGGAAAGGCACACAGCCACCCTCAGAGGCTTCATTTCTTTAATGCCATTATCTGACACATTTTACTACAGCGACAACAATACCTGACACTCTCAGAGACAGTGAGCATCCCTGGATTACAGCCTGGACCCTGCAGCTCCTCTGTGCTGTGCAAAGCTGCATTCAAAGCATTATTTRAGCTCCAGCCAGGGACCATTCCATTGACCAAGCAGAGGTGAGAGCATGTTGTGGGTCTCTCCTGTGCTCAGAGCTGCTCCCGTGCCTGCAGTGAGCACAGCAGCTGCTGTGCAGGGTGGGACGTGTGGCAGGAGTTCAATCCCTCACCATGGCAACCCACACGCACAGCTGTAATCCCCCACAACAAACCGGGCTGCTCCTTGTGCCACAGCCACAGAAACACCTCCAGGAAGGACATTCACACTGTGGATCTGCTCTTGGGCACCCCATGGAGCCTCAGCGTGAGGCTGTAAARCAGGAACACATCCCTGGAAGTGTTCAAGGGCAGATTGGATGAGGCTTGGAGCAGCCAGGTCCAGTGGAAGGTGTCCCATGGCAGGCAGGGGTGGAACAAGGTTGTTTGTAAAGTCCCTTCCAATGCAAAGTTTCCAGCCTGCCCCACCTGTGAGAGCTTTGGTGCAAGTGTCCAGGCCAGACCTAGGGGACTCCACCATGTCCATCCCTAAATCCACASAGCCTCCCCTATTCTCACACCTCTGGCAGCTGGAACAAGCTCATCTTGYTGCACAATAAACCAGCTTGGAGCTGTTACAGGTTGGCTTATCCYGAACTCATTGATCTTACCCCATTGATCCAAAGCTGGGATTAATTTGAAGCTAAGCCTCTCCCATCAGTGTCAGGGAGATGGCCCTGCAGGAATCAATGCTGAGGAAATGTTGTGTCCCTCCTGCCAGCAGRCACCCCTGAGCCACACACCTGCATCCTGCCCTGCTGCTGCAGCTGGGAGAGCCTGKGTGTTGTGCTAGCAAGAGAGCAACTGCCCTGCACTCCTGCCAGCAAGGACAGAGCCTGGGGAGCCCCAACACAAAGTGCAAATTCCCAAAGGAAAGCAGAACATAAATTGCCAAAGTGCCCACCTGACCCTGCAGGGGTGGGTGAGGAAAGTTCTGCCAAATTCAGTAGAGAGCTGCTGAAAACTATGGCCAAAGCACAGAGAGGAGACAGGCATGCACCATGCAAGCACAGCTTTGGTTTTCACCTCTCCCTCCCCTCTCAGTCCATAAAGGTGACCTGGGCCACTGCCAGAACCACCACAGCCACTTTTGGCTCCTGAGTTCCACTTCTAAACACACCACAGTTATCCCCACATCTGACAAGCCTCCTTGGGATCAGGCTGCAGGGCCAGGAGCTCTGCAGCCCCTCCAGCCACCACCACAGCTCTGTTCCTGGGCTGGGGGCAGCAGCAGCGGCAGCTCAGGGTCCCCAGTCTCTGGTACCAACATTTCATGTCTGTGTAATGAGCCCATCCTGCTTTCTCCTACAAAAAGCTCAGAGGGGCTCTGCAGACAGCTGGAGCTACAGCAGAGTCAGTGCAGGGTGATCCCAGTCTCTCCTCCTCCTTACTGGGATGGGCTTTCTGGGCATTCCTCTTGGAGCAGTGTCTGCACTCATCTCCCACCATGAACTGTGAATCACCTCTGGGAATCCCATGAGAAGACAACAGCAGCATCTGTGGGGGACAAGGCTGGCCCTGGAGCTCAGCATCCCCCACAARCCCCTCAGTGCAGGGGAAGAGAGACCCCCTCATTTCCTCATTCACTCCAGGAGCTGAGATTTGGGAGCTGCAGAGTCMCCAGCAGGTGACTGAGCCCCTTCCYCTGTGGGAGCACGGGCCAAGGTGACATTAATTGTACCAGAGGCTGATGTCTGATAAATAAACAGCCTTGGGGAAATGATGGGGCACTTCAGCCTCACCCTGCAGGCTCCTGGGAACGTGTGTGGCTCACAGCCCTGGGCTTTGGGCACTGGGGAGGAACAAGGAGGGAGCAGCACCWGCTCCTGCACCTTTCCCTGCTTGTTGCAAGAGCTTCTCATCTTCCTCATGCCCTCATCAGACCTGGCTCTTTTTAGTGTTGGTTATTTATTTATTTATTTATTTTTATTATTTTTCTTTTTTTAAGTGGCAAATCCAGTGACTCCAGCAAAGCAAAAGAGCTTCCTGGGCAGGCAAGGACCTGGTTCTTCCTGCATTCACAGAAACACTTTGCACAAGTCTCGTGCTTTTTGTGTGAAGATTCTGATCAGCCTTGCACAGTCCAATCCCAGGAGCTGGGCTAATACACCTGTTTCATGACACAGAGAACAGAAACACAAAGCTTAAGGAAAGTGTTTAACAATCTGCATTTGAGACGTGGTGTTAGCTGCAGATCAGCTTGAGGGCAGGCATAACTGGGAAAAAGCAAAATTCACCCAGCCCAGATTCCCAAAAATATGTGTATGTGATCCCACTCTGGGCATTTTTTAATGGGACCTTGAGCTCGTTCTGCAGGACCCTGACCCTCTGAAACCTGGATGCTCACACAACCCCCAGCCCTCCCAGCAGCATCCAGGTGATGATAAATCCAGTAAAAGCAGTCCTGAATGGCTGCCAGGATTAGGCTCAGTCGGTTCTTTTGCAGGGAGGAGGGGAGAAGAGAAAGAGAGAAAGAGAGAAAGAGAGAAAGAGAGAGAGAGAGAGAGAAAGAAAGAGAGAGAGAGAGAGAAAGAAAGAAAGAAAGAAAAAGAAAGAAAGAAAGAAAGAAAGAAAGAAAGAAAGAAAGAAAGAAAGAAAGAAAGAAAGAAAGAAAGAAAGAAAGAAAGAAAGAAAGAAAGAAAGAAAGAAAGAAAGAAAGAAAGAAAGAAAGAAAGAAAGAAAGAAAGAAAGAAAGAAAGAAAGAAAGAAAGAAAGAAAGAAAGAAAGAAAGAAAGAAAGAAAGAAAGAAAGAAAGAAAACAATATTACATTGTTTATAGATTACCCCCACTCTTTTTTAATTAAAGGTTAAAACAGAACCCTGAAACCTGAGAAGGGACACTGCAGCAGAGGGCAGTCACATGGAACCAGACCTTAAAAACCATGAAAGACCTGATTTATACCAGAGGGCAATAAAACATCAGTGGAAAAAGAACAGCAGTGTCAGTAGGAGCAGACTGTCATCCCACCTTTGACCCTGCTTTATACTGGTGCGTTTCTGCTGGTTTTCATCTRCAGTTACTGGTGTAATTGGAACAAATGAGTCCCAAGACTTTGATTGAGGGAAGAAGATCAGGCTTGGACACTGCTGAGCACCAGGAAACAGCCAGGCTTTGTTGTGGCCCTTAAAGGGACTTTTAACCCCTTGCACAGGCATTTGAGCCAAACCCCAGCAGTTTAAAAAAAGMCTGGATGTGGCACTSGGTGCCAKGATCTGGTTGAGATGTTGGAACATGGGTTGGACTCGATGATCTTGAAGGTCTCTTCCAACCAAAAAATTCTGTGATTCTGTGATTCTGTAAGGAGTCTGAGATGGCCTCAGCAGGGCCTGGACTTTAGGGGTATTCAAAGGGGGGAAAACCCTCCAACAACTAAGTTTTGCTGATTTTTACTGAACCACACCAATAATTGCCCACAGAGCTTCAGCCCAGTGTGAATTAGAAGACCCAAGTGCTAAAACCCCTGAGAAGGGGAACTGCTCATCCACTCCTGTTGAGCAACTGGGCTGCTCCAGCTCTCACAGCAACTCCTTCCCAGCTCGGCAGGGGCTGTAGGGGTGGGCAGGGCTCTGTGTGTGTGTGTTAGCACAAACGAGATGCAATCTGAATTGTTCCAGCTTCACTCCCATGATGAATGTTACATCTGTGGCAATTGAAATAAACACCCCAGAGAAGAGTTACAGGTATTTAGCCAGACAAGGCTGTGGAAGAGGCAGCTCCTGTTTCTCATCTCCAGCACCCAGAGCTGCCTTGGGTCCATGCTCCACCCAGTTCAGTGTGGTTAGAGCACAAAGTAGAAATGAACTGGGCTCTTCTGTCATTCAGAGCAGAAGAAATTCAGAAACTCCGGGCATGGAAACTCATGGACAAACAGCAACAAAGCAGTTGCTTCATTCCAGCAGTTTCTATTTCTCCCTTTCAGTTTTGTTTTGCAGACAGAGTGAGGCAGCAGCTGAGTAAGTGTAAAAAGCCACAAGAGCAGGCTCTCTTCCAGGCAAAGGGGCTGGGTCAGTGCAGGTTGACTGAACTGTTTGAACACAGTTGTAACTATGGGGAACAAGAAAGCTGGACATTTGCTGTCAGGTGAGATGGGGAGCTGAAAAGGCCACAGGGTCAAACAGCAATGTGTCTCCAGGAAATGCTAGCTTAATACTCCTGGAAAATCTGCAGTTAGGGTTAAAATAAATCATCTTAAAGATGGGGCAGATCACAGATTGAGGGATTTGGCCATTTTAAACTTCAAAATACAGAAAGTGGATGTGTCCTGCTGAACCTGTGCTGATGCCAAACAGCACAACCTGGTCCTGARCACCTTCCCTGTGGTTCTGCTGAGACACTGCTGGGCATCTCTGAGAGCTCAGGGCCCTGCACAGGAGGGGAGAAAGGGTGGTTTGGGGGGTTGGTTATTTTGGTGTTTGTTTTCGACTGCTAATTTTTAAAGCTATTAGAAATTCCTATGAAAAGACAGTCTCTCCTGGCTCTTCCTGAWATTTATGTCACTTTGCAGAGAAATAAAAATTGAGAAGTTCCATGGGTAAAGGTTAAAAAAGGTTTCAATCTTTACCAATATTCCATGTTAGGGAATTAGAGCTGGAGACCCCAAAGAAGATTCTCTGAGATAAAATTGAGTGGAAAGTATTTTTCACTGAAACACACAGGAGAGAAAAAGCCAGGCTGCTCCTGATGGGAGGTGGGAACCAGAGCACAGCRTAACGAGGGGTTTCTTCACTGGCTTCACAGGAGACAGCTCAGCCCCAGGCTCTGGCGTTTGTGAGGAATTCAGTGCTTTGCTCCTGCTCTGTTTGGGGTTTGGATCCTTGCTGGGAAGGGCTGCCCTGSCCTGGCTGCTCCACATCCCTCCCACTGCTCTGGGCAGTGCAGCCCCCACAGCCCTTTCAGGGGTGCCCAGCCCTGCCCAGGGGTCTCACATGGGCTCAGGAACTGGGAAAGAGCTCCCGAATGGGAAAAGAGAAAAGGGAAACTGGGAGGCTTCTCCTGCTCCCTCCCACTGCCACATGAGAGTTTAAGGCATGAAGCTGCCAGGCACCCTGAGCCTCAGGGGACAGTGACAGCATCTCCCAAGCACCMGGTGACTGCAGCAGGGCAGGGATGGCTCCCACCACATGGCCCTAAAGCAGGCAGGGCCTGGATCCAGCTCCAGGGACACCCACCAGGCAACAACCCCCTAAAAACTGGGAAGACTGGTAGACATGGACAGGATCAGGCCCTCTAAGCCATTAACAAAACAACACCCTGTAAATCAGGCATTTTGGTTTCTTTTGAAGTGTTCCTCATAGCAGTAAATTTTAACAGCCTTTTCTTCTCTGTTGCTACTCTGCATCCCCTGGGTAAGACTGGACCCAAGGGACTTGGTGGCCCCAGCCAGGATGCTAGGAATTAAAACAATATTCCAAGCAATTCATCACAGTGTTTCTCTGCTGAAAAGTGAAAGGTGTGAGCTGGGAGAGAGAAGGAGGGGAAGGAAA
>CADDXX010000468.1:540118-614566 GCA_902810485.1 Alauda arvensis
CTTATCTAAATCTATTTACATGGAATGATTATTCAATTAATTTTTTCATTACACTTGCCAAAAAGAATTGCCCGTGTCTTTAATGCTGTGTGTGAGATTTCATTAATAATTAATAGCAGCAGCTCCTTCTCCTCTGCCTGGCAAGTGGGAGCMTTTGTCATTGGAGGTCACAGCCCACAGGAGCAGGGGGCACAGCCTGAAGGGTGGGGACTGTGCTGCCCCCAGGTGTGTGTGGGGACAAACGTGTGCCCAGCTGCTGYCAGAGGGGTTTCACTGCAGCAGGGTGGTGTTTGCCACTGCAAACGCTGTGTGGGGCAGACACTGGATTGAAGGAACGAGCACGTCCTCATTCCCACCAGACCCATCTCCTGCTGCTCCTTCTGCTCTCCATGCCCAGCTTGGGGAGCCCAGTCCTGTCCTCCACAGCTTCTCTGGCCTCCAAGCCTCTCCCAGCAGCACCATCTCTGCTCCCTCCTCCTGGAGCTGCTGCTCCCCCTGTGCTGCCCACTCCTCCTGCCTCCAGCTCCCCCTCCTCAGTTCTCTGCTCCCCTGTGCTCAGGGTCCTGCCCTGTTTGCACTTTGGGGTGAGCACTCAACTCCCACTGCTCTGGCAGGGAGCAAAGAGCCACTGTAAATCCCCTCACACCTCAGCTGCCCGAGGCTTTCCCGGGACACACAAAGGGAGAGGAGTTTGGGTGGGGTGAGGAACCTCTCCAGCCACATTGAGTGCTCCAGACTCCAGCCTGCTGTCACAGCAGAGTGGAACTGCAAATTCTGCCAGCAATCACAGCCAAGGCTGCTGGGGAAACACACTGAGACCTCTCCAGAGCCCTCCAGGGGCACAATTTCCCAGAGCTGGGTGTGCAGCAGAGGGACCACGGAATCACAGGATGGGTTGGGTTGGAAGGGACCTCAAATCTGCCACGGGCAGGGACACCTCCCACTGTCCCAGGCTGCTCCAAGCCCCAGTTTCCAACCTGGCCTTGGGCACTGCCAGGGATCCAGGGGCAGCCACAGCTGCTCTGGGCACCCTGTGCCAGGGCCTGCCCACCCTCACAGGGAAAAATTCCTGCCAATATCCCATCCATCCCTGCCTTCTGGCAGTGGGAAGCCATTCCCTGTGTCCTGTCCCTCCATCCCTTGTCCCCAGTCCCTCTCCAGCTCTCCCAGAGCCCCTTCAGGCCCTGCAAGGGGCTCTGAGCTCTCCCTGGAGCCTTCTCCTCTCCAGGTGAGCACCCCCAACCCTCCCAGCCTGGCTCCAGAGCAGAGGGGCTCCAGCTCTTGGGGCAACTTCTGCTGGAGCCAGGGGGCTCAGGRATGCTCACACAAGGGCCCCTGCAGGACAGCACCATGTGCTGGGCAATGTTTGTGTCACCTGAAGTTCCACCTCAATTGTGGGACAGCCAGGTTAGCTCAGACCATGGRGTGATGAAAGCTGAGTGAGCAGCGCAAAGAGCAGCTATAAATCACTCCAGCTCCTTCCCAAATAYAACATTTGTAAGAGACCCCTGGTTTCTTATAAATATTTAAACCAATTTTTAGCTGTTTATGTCTCACATCTGTCTTTATCAACCTGTAATCATTTCTCCAGCCACATCCCCCCTCCACTGCCTGCTGGCTCCTGGCTCACTGGAGCCACTGGCTGCACTCCATGAAAATCTTTTCTTACCTTAGTTTGGACACTGATCACCTGAACTCTGCCTGGCAGATCTCTCCAGAGTAGCTTCTCATGGAGTAGATAAAACCAAAAAAAGACAAGGTCTCTGGAGACTTAACTATTACTCAACCATATCAATTATAATACACGTAAGATTCACAGGAAGATTTGGAGTGGAAGGAACCTTCAAGATCATCTCASYCCAACTCCTGCCATGGGCAGGGACACTTTCCACTAGRCCATGTTGCTCCAAGCCCCACCAAGCTGGCTTTGGACACTTTGGACACTTCCTTCTCTTGGAATGGGTATCACAGTGTGGCCAGCTGTGCACACCTGCACATTTCATTGCTCCTCCTCTCAGTGCCACACAAGCTGCATTGTAATGACCTGGTTTCTTCCAAGAGGTGTGTGCCACTCTGTTCAACACAGGGGAGAAGTGGAAGGACAGAGTTTATCCACAAAATGTCACCTGGTGTGGCTTAAAGCCAGAGGCTGCCAATTTTCCTGCTGTTTAATAGAAAGGAAAATAAAGGGGAGATTGTTTCTGAGAACCTCTGTAAAAAGAAAAAGAGAAAGCCATGCTTCCCAGACAGCCATAGGGCTGGTAAAAACCTCAAGAATTTGGCAATTCTGAATATTCTGTCTCACAGACAGAAGACAAATGAAGGACAGGGATGTTGAGGAGCAAGGGAAGAGCCCACTGGACCAAGGCTTCCCAGAGCCTCATTCCTCACTCTCCTCCTGCTGGCCCAGGATGACCAAGAGAAGTTCTCCAGGATGATCAAGAGAAGTCCCAGTGTCCCTTTCAGATGGATGGAGATAGCTCTTGGCTGGAGSTACTGCTGGGCTGTTTGCTGCAATGGAAGTGCAGGAAGACACTGATGCTCAGTAGGGAAACTTCATTCGTGGTTGTCTTAGGTTACAATGCAAGATGTAACCAGCAGGATGTATCCTTTTATCATCCTTTAAAACCAGCTGGGGCAGTGTTCTGTATCTCTGCCACACCCACCCTCCCTCCAGGGGATCTCTGCTGTTAATGGGCCATTGAGGCCTCACTGCAGGGCTGATAAAATTCCATCATCCCATTGGGAGAGGCTCCACCCAGGGGGAGGAGCCCAGCATTCCCACATGGATAAAAATCTGAGATTTTGAGCATCAGAGCAGCCTGTTTGCACTGGATTCCTAGAGGAAGAGCTGACCCAACTACACCTCCACTGGACCTTTAGAGGAAACCTACACCCTTTCTACAGGATCATCCCTGCTCCAACAGAACCACATTTGTCACTCCAGGAGGACTTGATTGTACTGCTACCAACACTGACCAACAGGGTGTCAGGGTGTATTATGACTGTCAGGATTTTTTTGTACTACTGCATTTTTATTTTAATTTTCCTAATAAAGAACTGTTATTCCCATTCCCATATCTTTGCCTGAAAGCCCCTTAATTTCAAAATTATAATAATTTGGAGAGAGAGGGTTTACATTTTCCATTTCAAGGGAGGCTCCTGCCTTCCTTAGCAGACACCTGTCTTTCCAAACCAAGACCCTGGCTCTTCCTCTCCTGCTAGGGTTCTCCTGATGGTCTGTGAACTCCCTGGCCCCAGGAGGAGGAAAGGAGCAATGAAACCATGACCTTTCCCAGTGAGCCTGGAAATCTGCCAGATCTTGGCTCCCAGCAGCTCCTCAGGAGCTCCCTGCTCACTCCAGCCCACCCCACCACCCATCACTGCTGGGCCACCAAGGCACAGCAGGTGCAGGGTCAGGCTGGGGAATCCCTGCTCTCCAAGCCCTGCTTCCAGCAGTGAGGTGAGRTTGGCCCCTGTGAGGGACAGCTGGGTGCAGGAACTGCAGCAGATGCCTCCAGACCACCCTGCAGCCTTTTCTCTCTCCCCACAGGGATATCTGCCCCTTGCCCTGTTGCTCCCAGCCCTCASAAATGTCCCCTCTGGCAGCTGCTGTGGGCAGGGAGCCCAGAGATGAGCTGGGCCTTGCTGTTCCTCCCCCAAGGAGCACTGTGAAGGTGCCACCTCCTCACTGGCACTGGGAGGCTGCCAGAGACCAGCACCAGCTCCAACACAGCCCCCAGGCAGCTGAGCACCGGTCCTGACACATGGCCAGGGCTGGCCCTTTGTCCTGAGCCACCCCAGGAACCACGGGATCTGTGTGAGGGAAGGATCARCACAGCATCCTCAGCCTGTGCTGGCACTTCCAGTGCTTGCTGGAGCTGGAATTATCAAAATCCGGGTTCAGTTCCCAGCTCAACTACACGTTTTTTTTTGTCCCTGTGGGCAAGTGACTGAGCCTTGCTGTGCTCTAATTTGCCATCTACAAGCTGGAGTAAAGTTACAGCCTTTTTTCCTCACCATTATTTTGACTTGTCTACTTACATTTCAATCTTTTGGGAGAAGAGGCTGTACATGCATATCTACCAAATCTAATATAAGTGATCTAATCCTGGTAGATTTCTCTAGGTATTACTGTCACACAGATTCCRAGGGCTGTGTCTATATAGACAGCTTAACCCACTCTCAGGCGCCAGTCAGTGACTTATCTCAGCACTGTGCCCATGCACCGAGGTCTCTGATTGTTTTACATTTGCATTTCAGAGCCTGAGCTCCTGTTCCCTGGGATTTCYCAGCCCAGAGTCCTGATGCAGGCAGCCCCTCCATGCCTGTGGGTGCAGAGCATTGCTAACATTTTACTCCAGAGCAAGATCTTCCTGTTCCATTATCATCTGTAGAAAAATCAGTCTCAGTGAATGATATAAATTACATTTATATAGGAAAGTTAGGTCAATCACCACCAATTTTATTCACTCCGGTAAGTGAGCCAAAGAGGGTTATTTCTTTTCTGTGCTTTGCTTGTTCTCTTTCAATCTGTGGGATATGATTGTCTCACTCTTATTTAATTAAGAGCAGGACTCAAACATTCAAAGTTATCTCCCTCCTCTTCAAGGGCAATACTGTCCCACTTGCACATCCACCCCAGGGAGAAGAGGGACCTGGGATCTTGGCAGCTGAGGCACTCCCTGAGGAACCAAGCTGCTCTGGCATTTTTTATAGCTATTTCCCCTCTCCCCATTTCTCAGCAGACACTGTCAGGACATGCCATGACTGCTCAGGGCTCTGTGGCCCTTTCAGGCTGAGCTCAGAGCATCTTGCCCAGGGCAAACCCCACCCAGGCCCCATAAAAGAGCTGCTGCTGCCTCGTGTCTGTGCATGGCTGGACACTTGCTTGGGCAGGAGGGGTGGGCTTGGAGCAGCTGCAGAGYAGATAAAAGTCAGCTCCACATCCAYACTGCCCATCCCCTCCATCCTGCTCTCTCCTTTGGGATGGCTCAGCCCATCCTCACTCACAAGGAGTGGAAAGGGAAAGAAGCCAAAGGCAGAGCAGCACCTGTGCAGTCACTGTGTCCATGGCTCCTGCACAGCTCCAGGGCCACGTYTGCTCCAAGGTAAGGAGGAAGCACTGGGGACCATGGACACAGCTTTGATTTTATTTTAAAGGCTTTAATATTGGAGCTGTATTGATTTATCTCAGCATGCCAGTGTACCACTGGTAACTAAGCAACACCAATCCTCTCTGTTCAGGAAGCTCACGGGATTTTTGCCTATGAGCAATATTACTTTGTGTATATGGAGCTAAATGGACCATAGGCACTATTTGTAAGTGGAGGATATTTGAGTTCCATACTTTTTTATTTTTTATTTCTTCTTGCTTGTTATCTTGTTTGGCCTGGAATAGATTTGCCAGGACCACACGTGGGTCTGAGACAAGTTRCAAACTGAGCACACTCCCACCATGACCCTGTGCACTATGCTTTGCACTGACAAATACTTCCAATTAACAAGCACAATTACCTCAGAACCACARGTTATTCTGAGTTGGAAGGGACCCACGAGGATCATAGAGTTCAACTCTTAGCTCAGTACATCTCCAAGATATCCCCAAGAATCCCACTKTGTGCTTAAGGCATTGTCCAAACACTCCTGGAACTCAGGCAGGCTGGGTGCTGTGCCCAGGGGGARGCTGCTCCTGTGCCCACCCACTGCACACATGTTATATAACCAGTGTCACCAGGGCAAACAGGAAACTCCAGAACAGCTCTCCTTTCTGCCTTCCTACCTTGGTTCAAGGCACCCAAAGAAATCAAGTCCAAAATCCAAGCAATTATAAAATAACAGAAAAAAGGTAAGTACTCTAGGAATTTTGTCAATCAAGAGCTCAGAGCACCTCAGAATTAACAGATGCTTTATTTTAAATTTTCAAGAAAGCCCCTCACACCGGAACAATACTTTAGTCCTCATTACAAAAATGAATGTATATTAATGACACATCAGCTGGCAGGGTAAGAGAGGAGATGCCCTCCTGGAGGTGCAGGAACAGATAAGCCCTGTCTCTGATGCATCAGGCACTGCAGGCTCCCAGTCTCAGCACAGTGTCCCCTCCTGAGCCACTGCAGCTCAGGGTAAATCCCTTGGCCACGGATTGTTCAGCCTCTCCTGCAGCCACCCAGACACCTGAACAGGGCAGGTTTAGGTGAGCCTACCTGCTGCTGCTACCAAAATGAGCTCCACATCAGCACAGAGTGGTGATTAACTGATAATGCTCCAGCAGCATGAGCTGGATTTGCACCAGCCATCTACCAGCAAAAGCCTCCTGCTCCCAGTGAGACTCAATATTAAAAGGCATCAAGGAGGAATCTAGGCTGAGAGAAGAATGACCATGAATTAGGGAAAAGGGAGCACAAACCCATCAAGRATTTCAAAGGGTAACAAAATTTTCAGATGTCATTTGGCTGGTTTTATCCTCAAATTGAGTTTTATCGGCGGGAAGAAAAATAAACCCTACAGAAACACTTAGCACAGTGGAAAAAAATAATGTTAAATTAAGCTTACAAAAATGTTTCTCTTTTTGAAAATCTTGGCTGGCGACAAATGGCTTGTGCCAAGTTATAAATCAAGTGTTGGGTTTCTTTAACGCTCAGCATCCCCTGATTTATGATGCCATCACAAGCTCTCGATTGATTTCTGACTCCGTGATCCATCTTCCCCCACAGGTACCTGCCCATTATAACGCCTTTCCTGAGCAGGCAGCACATTTCACTTCCCAGAAGGGCTTTATAAAGGAGAGGTGGAGTGCAGACCTGGCTGGCAGAGCACAGCCCCGAGGGAGGGGAGGTGGTGGGGGTTTGCACACAGGAGCAGCTCCACTCGTTTGAGTGCAGCATGGAGGGGASCAGGCTCGCTGGGCACTGAACCAGCACCACAGGGAGCACCAGGAATGAGCTTCCTGACTTGTTTGGGATGACAGAGCCTCACTGCTCCCCCAGGGTTTAGTTCCCAACAGCAGCCATCCTTTACAGATGAACACAAATKAAWCCTYACAACMTGGAAGAGYCTGGCTCACCAAAACCTTTCACCCCCCAGGAAAGCCTTTTCCTCTAAAAGCATCCCACTCCTCAGCAAAGCCTGCTCCCAGCAGCTGAGCAATCCAAGGACACCAGGGCTTGCACAGGGCTTGGAGCACCAGTGCTGTGACACRTTCCCATGCAATGTCATGGCCAAGGTGCTCCTCCCCATCAGGGTGGAAGCTGAGCAAGGATTTTCTCAGCTGCAAAGGTCACCAATCCCATGGATATCCCAACCCAGAGAACACTTTCTAACCTGCTCTTGCCAAAACAAGGCAGATTACCCAAGCACAGCTWCTTACCCTGTAACTAAAGCAGGTGGTTTTCTGAGAGCAGCTGGAGCAGCTGGAGCACTCAACCCCAAATGCAGCACAGCTGGGGGTTCTCAAGGAAACCCAAGCACCCTGGAAATCAGAGACTATGGGGATGACAAGGGGAAAAGGTAACAAATATTGACCACACAAAGCCCTTTGAGGTTTTCAGACTTCAGTGTGTTAGAGCTGTGTCCCAGGCAATGCATCAGCCCTTGGGGTGAGCACAGGGATCCTGAATGTGGGCTGGAAATCCCTGGAGTTCACTGCCAGGTGAGCACAGGGATCCTGAATGTGGGCTGGAAATCCCTGGAGTTCACTCACAGATATAACCTGTATCAGCCAGGTTATAGATCTTTATCTAATGCAACCTCTCCTATATGAACATTTTCTTTGGGGAGTGCAGAAACTGGCTGTCCACTCGGTGCCCCTTTAACTTCCAAGATTTATAAATAAGACTTTTCTGTGTCACTGTAGGCATTATTTACAGTGGAAAGGGCCTGTGAATGGCACATGCTGTCAGTTCAGTATGGAAATGATGCCAGCCCCG
This sequence comes from Alauda arvensis, assembly GCA_902810485.1. Lineage (NCBI taxonomy): Eukaryota > Metazoa > Chordata > Aves > Passeriformes > Alaudidae > Alauda > Alauda arvensis. The sequence continues at coordinate 548,047 of CADDXX010000468.1, forward strand.
TTTGCTACATCCCATCAATTATTTTCATACACTTTTCTTTGCCTTCAGCTCTAAGAGGAAGAGTCACCTTGATGTCTTGAAGTGGTTTTCTCATTTCCTTTGGTGTGTGTGACTCTGCTTTGAGGCTTGGTGGAGGAGAACAGGATTTTCAGAAGAGAGTGATGTGAGTTGATGGCTTTTTGAGTTCTCCCAAAGAGCCAGACAGTGCATCTGCCTCTTGATTAAAAACTGCTACAGACCACAGCACCTGTACTTCTGCACAGGAGCTTCAAGGCTGGGGTGGCCTAAGGAGCCAGCCCTGGTCTCAAGGGAAGGGCAGAACCTGGTGCTCACCTCAGCAGGAGGAGCAGGGTTAGGCCCTCAGCATCACTGATGTGCATTTCTTCAAAGCACCTTTGCTCATCCCATCCTTGAAAGCTGAGTGTTGCTGGCTTCCACCCTCTTGTGCCTTTTTTCTCAACTCTTTCCCTATTTCCATCACTGCTCCTTGGCTTAGATTGCTCACTTCCCACACTTCTTTGGGTGTCTGTCTCCCATTGGATCAGCCCCCTTTAGACCCTCAGCTGGTACAAACCTGGACTGGCACTGGGACCTGTCCCTCTGGGAGAACTTCCCAGGGGCTCACCAGCAGCCTTGCAGAGCTTTGGGCAGCAGAGATGTCCCCTGTTACTCTTCCCCCTCCTTGTGAGCAGGCACAATTCCTTGGATACCCAATCCCAGCCACCCTGCAGGCAGACAGGCAGCAGCACTCGAGCTCAAGGTGCTCATTCTCTCTTCTGATGCAGAGAGGGGAGAAAAAAGAAAATAAAACAAACCCATAAATCACCAAGCTAGCAAATGAAAATAAATACACTTAAAAATATTTCCATGCTGCTTTTTATTATTATTATTTATAATGGTATTACAGAATTTTGTAAAATTAAAGTAAATGTCAAGCAGAATGTAATAATTTTCCTTGGGGTTTGGCACATTTGTGTGCCTGACAGTTTCACATTTTTCTTTATATCCGTGAAGACAGGAGCCTGACAGGGCTATATTTTGTTACCCACTTTGTTCAATTTTGTCATAAATTGGAGGGAACAAAACAGTGAAAATATAGACACCAAATTAATCAAAGAAATTACATTTTAAAGCACCTCAGACAAACGTATGAAATAATCATACTGTGCCAGGAAAGCACATGAAAACACCAACATTTCCCCCTCCCAAACACACACACTTTGTCCCAGGAAGGGCTTCACCCCAGGGCCATTGGTGTTGCAGCAGATGTTGTTCCTTGGCTGTCTCACCTTGGTCAGTGAATTTCTCTCCCATGAATTTCTCTCCCTGCACCTGAAGTTTATCCAAATCTCAGCTRTTCCATCCTGTGGCATTGAGTTGCATTTTTTAACACGGTGGTGGGTGCCTGGCCACGCAGCAGCTAATCCGGTGTGCCAGCTCCCACAGCCACATGGTCACCTTTCAGCAGGTTGTGCTCGAGTTCTCTGCTCCCTCCTGCCACCCTGCAGTGCCTGGCACAGCGCTGTCCCCACTCCAAACCCTGCCACAGAACCCTGGCTGTCCCCGCTGTTTGAAGGAAGAAGCACCGTGCATAAAGAACTGCAATTTCCATGAGAATGACAAGGAGAAATGCGAAGTGAGTAGCGGGGCTATCCTCAGGCCAGTCCTTTCTGCCTGAGCAAATTCGATTTGAATTCCTCTTGAAAGACCAGCTCRGCAGCACTTGGGCTGGATTGGAAAGGTCACTGGAGGCAATGTCAGACATACTCTCCAGCTGCACTACAAGTGCACTGAGAGAGACTCACAACAATGTCTTGCTGCAGCTGGAGATCCAAAGTGACTCTCTGAGGAATCCTCTGCACTCACCTGACAGCAGCAGCCTATTCCATTACTCCCTTTCATGCCTGGATGGAGGCATTCCTGCCTTCTCTCCTGGCCAAACGCTGGATTGGAAGCTCCTCTGGAGCTTGTGAGACTCGGTGAGTGTGGGAGACCAGAGTGTCCCTCTGGGTGTCCTGGATGGGCAGCAGCCAGGACAGGGGGATGGGCTCACACAGCCTGCTTGAAAGACAGCATTGGCTTTGATCTGACACCGTGGAGAAGGCTTCCAAAGCTGTCTGAGGATTTGGATGACACGAGGGTTTGATTGGTGTGTTTTTTATTATATCACTGGGTGTATAGATATAAGTTTTAGATTTTTCTGTATACTTATTATGAGGCAAAGATGGAGGCAGATCAATGTGATAAAGTCACATTTTCCTGTTCTTCTCTTCCTCTTCCTCTTTGCAAAGGGTGTTGGGTTTTTAGGATTGGGTAAAGGTGTGATTTCACTGTGTGACTTGGATTTTAGTTATTGGATTTTAGAGGAAAACAATGTTAACATAATTTAGATTATAAAAACCCAGGTGCTGTTCCTGGGCGGGGAGAATTCACTTTTCCAGCTGCTTGTGAACACCACGCTGGTCTGACTGAACTTAGAGATAAGAATTCTAAAATAAACATCTTCAAACCACAACCTGAAGGCTCTCTGATTCCTTCTTCCAAGCACGGGCAGTGAGAAAACAGCCACTCACCACAGTCYGGGGTTATCTCAGAAGAGATACCACGGCAGGTGAGGATGGCTGGTGGGGACTTGCAAGCCCTGAAATGGCCACTCTGGTACTCACCTGCCTTCCTCCTACCCCYGGGCTTCCAAGCACTGGGATAGGAATGAGAGCAGGAGCACAGCAAAGCCAGAGTGGCAGAACCAACACCACCCAAAACTCACCTCTGGCACGGGCAGAAGTGTCCTGATACCCTGCTAGAATTTAGGCTTAAAACCTGGAACAGAAACGATCGTCTCAGCCCATGGACCTAGATGACCTTTAAGCTGTCTRCCAGCCCAMACCATTCTATGACTCTGTCTCATCTCAAATGCAGTGTTTTGCCCTCTAGGCCTGTGCTAGGAGGGTTTTGCCTGGGTTTTGCCCTTATCCCACCAGCAGCCATCCCCGTGGTGCTGGGAGCAGGCAGTGCAGGCATTGCCAGGAGTCCCCAGGGGCTGCAGAGGGGCAGGCACAGAGCACACAGCAAAGGGAGGGCTGACAAGCAGGGGCTTGGAGAGCTGCCACATTCCCCTGCCAATGTGGAAGTGGTTCAGTGGTAGATTAAAGGATTTTTTTTTCCCTCCCCAACTACACATACCCACCAATATATGGCAAATATGCATTTTAAGCTTATTTGTGTATGCATTGCTAAATACCATAATGGTCTCCAGCTGGATGGCAGGAGGGCCCATTCACTGACATTTCACTGCTCAGTTTACTTTTTTTTTCCCTTACTGTATTATCAGTGTATTTCCTCTCATTTTGCTTTGTGCTTGTAGAATGCCTGATGTCTCCTATCACACCTGTTTTCTATTATTTGTCCTTTTTATTTTAATTCCCCATCTATTGTGTGGATTCTGAAAACCATCTGATAAATCCCATTCTCTACTCYTAAAAAAGCCCATGAGAAGGTTTTAATAAGTGAAATCTGTATTTTTCCACACCATGCTCAATGAAAGTGTCCAGTGAATAACCCCTGATTGTCAGGTGTTCCCATCCCCATCATCTAAGCAGGGGGSATAATTAGCAGACAAATGAAGGTTTACAATTCTGCAAGTATTCAGGAAGACCATTTGGCTGCTTGATCAGTAGAAGGATATTTTTAAAACTGCCATTTGAGATTCAGCTGTATTGCTAATTAAATGAGAATTTCATAAAAATAATCTGAAAAAGTCTCTGTTAATTGGAGAATGATAATGAACAGACTTACTAACAGAGGCATAAACGTCAAACAATTGAAGAGGAATAATAAAGTGCTGTGTTATCGTGCAGTGCCAGGCAGCTCTCCTACTTTTATTTGAAGTTTTAACTTTTAACAAATTTTTTTTTGTATTTGTGAATGGCATTCAAAAATGTGCTTTGCAATCACGATTTCCAGCTCTCGGATTGGGTGTGAGCAATGCACTAACGGTGTCCTTGCTTCAAGTCTTCCTTGCATTCTGTGAGCAGCTTTTGTGTTCTGCCATGAATACGAGGGGGGAAGCACATTAATATTGTGTGGTTGTTATTCCTGCAGGGTAGTGGCATTATTGAATTAGTGGTTCTTTGTACCAATAATGACTTCCAGGGCTGCATTGTACAGTAAAACACACGGAGTCGGGAAGGGGCTCGGGAGCCTGTTGGAAGCCTCCAGCACAGTTGTGTTGGTGCTGCTCAGCACTGGCTGCTGCTGCTGCAGCTTTTGGGGAGCAGAGAGTCCCTCCCTTCCCACACCACCAGCTGAGGATGGAGCAGGTGTTTACAGGGAGCACTGGAGCAGGTATTTATAGGGGGAACTGGAGCAGGTATTTATTTCCAGGGAGCACTGGAGCAGGTATTTATTTCCAGGGAGCACTGGAGCAGGCAGGGCTGCTGGCACTGTGGTCCCTGCTGGCCCCGTGCTGGTGTGAATGTGCCTTTCTGACTCCACAGCTGGCACAGGGCTGTGGAAATTGGGGTTGCTCAGACTGGAGAAGGGCGCAGGGAGATCTGATAGTGGTGCTCAGTACTGAAAGGTGCCAAGGAGAAAGAGGGGGACAAACTTTTTGGCAGGGCCTGTTGTAGGACAAGGGGTAATGGTTTGAGACTAACAGAGAGTTGATTTGGATTAGATATTAGGAAGAAGKTTTTTAGGCTGAGGGTGCTGAGGCCCTGGCAAAGGATGCCCAGAGCAGCTGTGGCTGCCCCCATCCCTATGAGTGTCCAAGGCCAGGTTGGATGGGACTTAGAGCATTCTGGGATAGTGAAAGGTGTCCCTGCCCATGGCAGGGGTGGAATTGGTGCCTTCCAACCCAAACTATTCCAGGATTCCACAATCATCTGTGAACAAAAWGCTGGTGCCTTGCAGCCTGCACTCTGCCATGCTCCTGCCCCAGCCCTTGGCACTGTCCCACAGGCTCACAGCAGCTGACACAGAGCTGCATGGAAAAGTTTGCAGAAAACCYCCATTAATTTTACACCAGCAGAGAKTTCTGAACCTSTGGCTGCCTCCCTCRACACAAAATCAGCCTTCAAGTTGTCTCWGAGTGCTGCCTTCACACTCTCACAGCCCAAAGAGAGCAATTGTGACACRGAGACTTCAGCCTTAGCACAAAGTGTCTCTTGGATATTCCACTTCTGAGAAAAAGCCCAAACAAACCAGCTTTGTGAAAGCCCAGTGTAATGAGAACTGACTGCCCTCCATGAGAAATATCTCTTAATTACTCTGTAGTGGGGAAAAAAAAGCAACTGTGATGATACACATTTCCCAATCATGGTACAAACAATTGCTTTTGAGGCACAGAGCCTGGGCTGAGGAATCTCATGGAATGAAGCCATCTCCAGGAGGGTGACAGCAGCCAGGTTAACTGGAGTGCAGGGATGTATCATATATCTAGATTTTGGCCAAAGAGACCTTCTTCTAACAGTAAAGTGTTGAGTACCCTGGCGTAGTGGCAGGTGTGCCTGCCCATGGTAGGGGCTGAACTAGATGTTCTTTAAGATCCCTTCAAGCCTAAACCATTCTGGGATCCTGTGGTTGTTTCCTGCACTTTTGGTTCAAGTTCAGTTTTAGCTTTTCTAGAAGAGTTCCTWATGGGAACATTTACTTAAGAATCTGCTTGGGTTCCTACCCCCTGAGGTGCCTTCTGGGGAGCACCCCCAAAATTCCTGGTGCTGGTGGCAGAGCTCTGGCCATGCCACTGTGCTTCAGCCCCGTGCCACCTCCCGAATTCACTCAGACACCACAACAGGGACAGTGACCATGACAATCTGACCCACTTCAGAAATGGAAAAATCATTGCAAAATGGTATTTCTGGGAGTTGTAAAGAAAGAAAAGTCAATTTTGCAGGGCTGGACTGGTATGTATCAACATGAGAACAGGAACCAAAAAGGCAAATGAAGGAATCAGCTGGCCCAGTAAGCTGTGCACATGACCTGGAAAAAGAAAATTATTAGAAAATATTAGAAAGCATCTTCTTCTGACCTGTTGGTCTCACAGGCTTCAGAGGTGGGGCAGGACTTACAGTGGCTTCCTTTCCAGCTGTGAAATCCTTGTCCTTCAATTGCTCCCAGGCACATTCAGAGCCTACACTGTACTGAGTCCCTGCTGGGAGCATTCCAGCTTCAGCTCCTTTCTTAGACACAGCCCTTGGGTGACCTCAGTCATGTCACTTCAACTGTCTCCTCAGCAATTCTCTTTTGGTCAATTGGGTGTAATACTTCTTCTGGGCATGCTGGGAAGAAAAACACATTACAGGAGGTAAAAATCCAGGTAATTGGGTAAAAGCAGAAGATGAGTAAAAGTAAGATTCCCCCATGTATTCAGGCCCCTGGTTCACTCCCTCCAGGGGTGTATTGTGTAGGATTGTGCAGWTGAGTTATTAGAGCAGCTGCACTTTGGGTCTCCAGTGCCAACAGGTAGTGGTTGCTCTCTGGGAAGTAGAAATTGCAAGGATAAGCTGAATTTAAAGTGTGTAGTTATAGACTATAGACACACAAGGCATGGCTAAGGCATGCAGAGGTTGTAAGGGAATGTTCCCATCATGTTCCAGCACATTCCCACATGGCTGCTCCCTGTGAGCAGAGTCTGGGGCTGCTCACACTTCCCACCGTGCTGGCAAGGCACTGGCAAGGCCCAGTCCTGGGGCAGGAGGACAGGCAGCTGCACCTGCCACAGGTGTCCTTGTGCTCCAGGTGTGCCCAGACTGACAGAGGTACAGAAATGGACTCCCTGCTGCCACATTTGGAGCTGGAATTAAAAACACAAGGAGCCAAACCGGTTCAGCTCTTCTCCAGTGCTATGTGCTCAGTGAGGACCATGGGCCTTGGCCATCACCTGCTACAAGGGACAGMCTATGGCTGGGACACAGCAAGGTGATTTAAGATGTGAATTTTTATGCTATTTCCATACTAACAAAAGCTTTACTATAGACAGAATTAGCTGTGAAGTGCTGGCAGAAACACAAAATCAGTCTCAGTGCTATAACTCTCTCTTCCACAATGAGTGGAGGGAATTCTGAAGGGGTTCTAGAAACTGCCACCACGGGGATTTTCTGGCGCTTCAGGGAGAACTTGCAGGTGGCATTTGTTCAGTCCAGCCCAGCTCCATGCACTGCCTTTCAGGGTTTTGGAGACAACCCAGCTTTACCCCCTTGTGTGAAACATGGTCCTGACAAAAAACATCTTCACACCAATATTGCTGTGCCTGTATCACACTCACATTTACTGGAGTGCCACACTGTGATAGGTGCATGCATGTAGAACCCTGCTGGTAAAAGCAGGTCCTTCTCTCCACCCCTACAAAGACCTGTAACYGCACATCCATTGCWAAATCAATCAGCTCTGAAACACCTWCTCTTTACACYCAGGAAATATTTGARCTGCTCACACTCRGGCAGTTTCAAAGGTCATGGAAGGTCTGATTTGTAGATGGACAAAACGTAAGGTCCAGCCCTCAGTCCAAGAAGCAATGTGTCATGCAGACACTTTGTTGAATCCCACTGGCACCTTGGTTAGGCCAAGACAAGCTTTAACTCTGCCTTTCCCCCCCAGCCATGCTCACGATGGGGCTGGAGCACAGAGGGCAGTGCCTCTGCTTCAGGAGGGATGACCCCTTGAGCAGCAGTGAGTCCTGCATGCCTGAGCCCAGGGAGCTGTGACCCTGGGAAGCAAGTGGGCTCTTCTTCCTGTTTAGCCTCTGGCACATCAACAAAGTAACTCCAGTAAAAAGAAGACCCTAAGTGGTCTGTTTGAAAGGGCAGAGGTGGYTGAACCAGCTCATGAGGGCAAAGGTGCTAAACTAATTATCAAAGATTTTCTTAGCCCAGAGCAWGAACAACAGGCTGGGATGTGTTGGAGGCTCATTTACAGTCCTGTRTGCCCAATACTTTCCTTTTTCTCCCCTGCTGCACTCAGGCATTTCTGTAAGTGGTGCGTGGCAATTCTGGGCACACACCACACCAGCTATTAATTGGATTTGTGGGCCTCAGTTCCAGCACCCCTTGAAATGTTTCTAGGGGAYCATAAAAGATGGGGACTGCACAAAGTAGCAAGAGGCAGGTACAGTGTGGAGAGGACCCTTTTGTTAATCCTGCTCTGCCTATCTTTCATTAGCACACCTCATTATGACAGCCTCTAGATTTGTGCTTCAGCTTCACTGGTGAGAAGCAAATGATGTTTTAATGAATGATGGTGCCTCGAGCTGATAAGGGACWGTCCCTCACTGCCACTGAACAGAGACTGTGCTCAGCACCATGTGTCCAACTGCACTTAACGTAATTGGATGAAACTTGTAATGGTTTGTTCACTCCAGGTGGGTATAAAAGGCACTGTGAAAAATCCCAGTGATAAAATATCAATTGCTGTCCCTTGCTCAAGGGTATAATTGTGGTTACTGGTACTTGAGGAGCAAAGAATCCAGGCTGGAAGATAATGGGAGGAGGCATGMACAGAACAAGGCAGAGGCACCTTCAGCTCAAGGCTGCAGAGGCAGGGGCTGGAGCAGGCACAATGTGTGCACACACTGGCACTGCTTTTGGAAACTCTCTCCCCAAACTCTCTCTGTTTGCTCATTGTGTGCTCAGAGGATACTCAGAGTAGCCTTGTGGGGCTCCAGTCCTGGTGCACTGATCTTCCTCTGACTGGGAGGGTGGGCAGTGCCTGGCGCAGGGTGCCCAGAGCAGCTGTGGCTGCCCCTGGATCCCTGGCAGTGCCCAGGGCCAGGTTGGACACTGGGGCTTGGAGCAGCCTGGGACAGTGGGAGGTGTCCCTGCCATGGCAGAGTAGGACAAGATGAGCTTTAAGGTCCTTTTCAGTGCAGACCATTGCAGGAGTCTGAGGTTCCTGCAGCCCTGGCACAGCTGTGTGGCAGTGAGGGCCATGCCAGGGTTCCTGCAGCCCTGGCACAGCTGTGTGGCAGTGAGGGCCATGCCAGGGCCCCTCCAGCTCCATGCTGCTGCAGCCCCACGTGCCTCAGCCACGGTGTTTTATAACATTTTCCCAAAGACATTACTTTTACACCCTGARTGATTACTTCATTTAGCACATACATCAGAACTAAAGCACCCAATATTAGCTCATTTAAGTTCATGCTCAGTGATGGATTAATCGTTTCTCTTTTCTGGAGCAAAGCCCAGTCCATTTCATCCAAGGACTGAGGAGAAATGTTCCCCTGTTTCTTGAAGTCTGAGACATCTGCTGTGTTTTGCAGATCTGCTTGTCCACACACACATACAAAAACCAACAAAAAACCCTGAGGTGCTTACATGTTAAAAAAAAAAAAATTGCTAATGCTGTAGATCAAACCCATTTTTCCCCTGCTTTCAGAGGAGGTGCAAAGGAAGCACATCCACAGCTCAGTCAGCATGAGCCTGTGTCTGTGTGTCCTTTGAGGTTTCAGATGTCACATCATGTTACAGTGGGTATTGCTGGCCCGTAGTATTCTGTGCCATGGGCCACACAGGGAAATGAGGAGATTGAAACAGGTCCTTAATGGACAAACACAATGAGAGCAGACAGCTGTGCCAGCTCCAGCCAGGCTGAGACCAGAGAATCCTGTGTGCTAAACATYATGGCCAAGAGAAAAGTGATGTGTGGGTGATCAGACTGCAACTCTTGAGGTCTGCTGTTCCCCAGAATTATTGGAGGTGTTGGTCAGTCAGTGCAATGGGTAAATGATGTGAGGAAAGCCCCCTCTCTGTCACCCCTGTGAGCAGCAGACCTGTAGCAGAGCCAAGGGTCTCCAGCATGTGTCAGGAGCCAAACTGGGAGGCATCACTCAGTCAACACTACTGTACTGGTCTGAAAGCAAAGCCAGTGAGAGACCAAGCCAGAAATACAATTTAATAGGAGAACTATAAAATAAAAATAATAGTAAAAGGAACAAATGAAAAGTCCCTTGGCAGAGTCAGAATACAACCTGACACCCTGTTCRTTAGGGTRGTGGTAGCAGTCYGAATGAAGCAGTCTTGTTGAAGCAGTGATCCTGTAGARAGATCTGGCAGCTCCTGTCCTCTGGGAATCCAGTCAGTGCCTGTGCTGTCCCAAACTGCAGATTATATCCAGGTGGGAATGCTTGGCTCCTCCCCCCTGGGCAGAGCATCTCACAATGGGCTGATGTCATTCTATGAGTCACACAATGGGTCCTTGATTGCCCATTGAGCAGAGATGGCTCCCGAGGGGAGTTACCTGTGAGTCATTGGCCAGGGCATTGATGGGCCATGAACAGCAGAGAGTCCGGAGGGAGGGGGCAGGGAAAACACTGCCCCACCTGGCTCCAACARCCCATGGAGATGGGAATAGAATACATACTTTGGGCACATCTTACATTGCAACCTAKGACAACTACCTGGGCTCCARTGGCACTRTCTCAGCTCCAGGACTCTCTTCTACAGAAGCTGTGCYTGATGAAGCCCAGTTTCTGCCAAAGCATGGGTAACAGACTTTGGTTTTGGGATGTTTTTCCCTCTTTTCTCACTGAAACATTAGCAGATTGTGAATRGCTGACAAGGAAGGAGGGCAGAGAGAACTGGGTATGGGAGCAGAGATGTTCCCAAGCTTTTAGAGTCACTTTGTTATTGAGATCTCTCTGTCACTTCATCTTGTGTTCGGTCATAGACCAAGAATGCCACTGTCTTTTTGCACTGTGAAAAAACATGGAACAAGAAAACAGTGCTGAAACATTCCAGCAGTCTCCCTTATCCTGTGCTCAGCTATTACTTTAACTGTCAGCAGGAGGAAAGAGGTATGAACCATGTGAAAGTATTTAGAACTGGCTGTGTGGTTTCAAAACACAGGATCTTTCAAGGAACTCTCTTCCCACTTGGTGTCACAGGCAATTAAGTTTTTAGGAGGCTCTCTGTAGCATTAGCAGACCATATAATATTCTCAAAATGCCTTTATAGCATCCTGTAAGGACAAACTGCTTGCATCTTCCTTGGAAAATCAAAGCCCAAATTCCAGTACTGGAAGCTGACCAAGTTCCATTTTCTGTATGTCTCAAGGTGGCTGGGTGTGCACAGCTGCTGCTGCCCCCTCCAGCCAGGGCTCCAATCCTCTGTGGGGAACTTCTCCCCAAAAACCAAAGCTCTTCACCAGGAACTGCTCCCCAAAAACCAAAGCCCTTCATGGGGAGGGAAGGCTCAGTCCTGCCTCCTTTCCCTGTCTGTGGGGAGGATCCAGCTGCAGGGAGAGTAAAAAACAGAGTAAAAAGGGTAAAAGGAAGCAAGGAAAAGCCCTTCCTTGGGACTGGCCCTCAGGTGCTTCAAGTATATTTCTATTAGACACTGCCATCCTTTCAGGCTGTAATGTATTCCCTCATTATGGTAAACATCCACATGGCATTTGTTTCTGAAATGATATTGCACAAAGCTGGGTAATAAAAATGCCTCTGATCTCACAAAGCAYAAGGCTCAAGACAAATAAAGTCTGTAAACAGTTCTGCACTCCAGGATGTTTTATGAGCTGGACCAGTGTTTACTCAGGGCTAATGCTGGAGGAGTTCATTTCATCTCCTGGAAAAGGCTCTGTTCCCCCAGGAAGCTTCACTCCTCAGGGGAGCATTGGCATGGTCACCACRATSCAGCTCTCAACTGCCTTCTTCCTTTTGCTGCTGCAAGGCAGTGTCCTTCACTGCACAGCTCCCTCTCCCAGCAGTACTTCCCTGATATTCAGGAATGTATAGAAATGTCAGCAGGCTGGCAGAGGCCTGGAGGATCTGCAGGCAGCAGGGAGGTGTGGGGCTCAACAGGATGGGTTACCCTGAACCCCCAGTGCTGGGACTGAGCCAAGCRCTCCCTCCCAGGGCTCCTTGGCTGCACTCAGGGAGCCTGGCACTGGGCAGGGCAGGAGAGGACAGTGAGAGGTGACATCTCTCACATTATCTCCAGCAGTGCCAATCTGAGGGGCACAAAGCCAAGGCTGTGCAGGGGAGAGGGACAGACCCTCGTTTGAAGCCTCCGTTTCACACTGAAAACTGGAGCAGGGCCACACATGWGATGTGATGAGAACATTGCAAGGATCATAGAATCATCATGGAACCCTAGRATGGTTTGAGTTGGAAAGGATCTGAAAGTCATTAAAAAATGAACTCGTTCCTGCCATGGGCAGGGACACCTTCCACCAGCCCAGGCTGCTCCAAGCCCTGTTCAGCCTGGCCTTGAACACTTCCAGGGAGGAGACAACCACATCCAGCTGAGGCTCTGAGATGTTACAGAYCAGGCTGAGGCCCAAAAGCCTTTTGCTCACTGCCTGAAGGCACAGGGATTTTTGAATTTTAAAATACAGCTGTCAGCTGGGGCCCCTGCTGGAAACACAAGGATAAAACCAGCATGGCACCAAAGGGACCCATCCAGGCTGACTGCCTGACAGCCATTCCCAGGGGCTGTCCTGCTCTGTGCCCTGAAAGGTGCTGGCCAATCCCCCCATGCTGGTGAGGGACACTCAGCATCTCACCACATCCCATAATGAAATTAAGAGACATTCCAGGGTGTGATGGAATCAAGAGAGGCCTGTTGGGAAGCAGGTGGCTCCAAAACACATCAGGGCCAACTAACCAGCTTGCCTTGTCCCGGAGAGTTCTGAACATCTCCAAAAGTGGAGAAGCTCCAGCCTCTCTGGCCTCTCATCTGGCATTTGAGCATCCTCAGGGGGGACACTTTTGACATCACTGCTCATCAGAACYTCCCACACTGCAATTTGTGCCTGTAGCCCCTTGTCTTGCATCTCCAAGCACAGTCTGACTCTGCCTTTTGCACACCCTCCTCTTAAGGTCATCAATAGCAGTAAAATGTCCTCTTTCCCTCCTTTAAACTCCAGTTTTTCTCATTTTTATCCCAGTACATTGATGTCTTTTTGCAAGGGAAACCCAAAACTGGCCACAAATCCTCCAGAGGAGCTCAAGTACTCGTAGGAACAACTCTGGGATTCACATCTGCAGCTCCAGCTGTGCTGCACTAATTCAACACCCACTGGTATCAGGATCACCCATGGGTGTCAGGAGCTCCTGCAAAAAAGCAGAAGTCAGAGAACGTTCTCGGCTGGTTCCCCTTTGACAGACTTCAGGCATTCACTCTTCTGTCATCTGGCCATTTGGAAGGGGTTCACACCTCCATGGCCACTCTGTTAGAGCTTGTCTGCACTGCTGGAAATCTTCATGACTTCAGGACAGGGCACATTTACTGTTCAGAAGCCAGAGCAGAGGGGAACACAAGCCATGTTAGTTCCAGCAGGAGGGAAACTCATTGCAGCCAAGCTCAGCTACAGACTTAGGCTGATTTTATCTTCCTGCTGTCTTTACCTCACACAAGTCTTTGAGAAAGAAAAAGGTGGTGGTTTTTTTTTTTTTTTTTTTTGCCTAAAAGAAAGATCTTAGAGTTTTTATTTTGGGACAGACTAAAAAGCCCAAGGGTTTTGGAGGACACCAGGAGGAAGAGGGAAGGGGAAGATGCACCCAGGCAGCACCAACAGGATGAGATGCTRTTAATGCACCAAATCCCCTGACCATGAACTCTTTCCTTAGGAAATTCCAGAGGAGTCCAAACCTGGCAGGTGAGAGGAGAAAACTATTTTAAATAAGGCTGGTCCAGGTCTTCCTCAGGTTTACAGTCAGCTCCTTCTTGCAGCTTGTACCTCATGGGAATTATGTACAACACATAATCACATCAGATACTGTGCTCCCAAACCTTTAGCAATTTCCTTAACTTTTTTGAGCACCAAACCAGAGATTGTGGAAAGACAGRAGGTATGACTGAAAATGGGGGAAAAAAGGGGGATGGGGTAAATGGTCTTTYGCAGCCCTGACTGAAAAATGGAAAGTTCCCAAATCAACCATCCTTTTGGAAACCTCTGGCCTCAAAATACACTTTGTAACTGATGTGTTTTAATTCCAGGAAAAACACACTGAGCTGAGGCTTAGACCTTGGGCAAATTCGCCTTTTGGCTCAAACAGCCAAGATCTTGAGCTGARAATGCCTGCTGCTGACAGTCTGTGCCATGGCTGCGTCCCAAACACTGCTGGCATAGCTGGGGTGGAAAAAATAAAATACATTTCATTCCCCAATGGTCATGCTGTAATGGCATGAAATTAGAAACTCTAATCAATAGTGCTTTACACAGCATGACTCTCATGTCAAAAGAGCCCATGGTTTAAAAAAGAAGAGTCACAAATAAATATGAAAATCAAGGCTGTGAAGCGTCAGTAATGAAGTATAATTCTGTCAAGCAGTCCCAGCCAGTGATTCTCTTCACAAAACCTTCACTCACCCAATCCTTCCTCTCCACACCTCCCTGATCTTCCATCTCCACGTAATTTTCCTGTATTTATTTGCCCTTGGCACATGAAATGTCACTGACTTGAGCCTGAGTGASGAGACTGGGGAGGGCAGGGCTGTGCTGCAGAGCCCTCACTCTGCCTCTGCTTGGTTCTCAATATTTCACTTCTCTGTTGCTTTGGAAAAGGCCCCAGCCCCTACCTGCTCACCTTGCTCCTTTCTTCCAAGATGTACCTCTTCTGTTCCTACTAAATGTCAATAAAATGGAGATCATTATTATCTTTATAAAAACAACAGAAGTTGGAGTTATCCTATTTATAWCAAAAATTATAGACAGCTCTCCTAAGACCCTTCTGTTTTGCTTGTACAGATGACACTGCTGGAAGAACCAGCAGAGAGAGAAAGTATTCAAAAATAATAATCAGGTCCCCAAAGGCATGAAGAGCTGACAGCTACAGGGCTCTCTGTCTATCATACAARTCTTCTGGGAGCTGGTGGCATTTTGTTCAGGGACAGGGTTTGGGATTTTTCCAGCACTGGTTTGAGAGTTCCTCTCGAATTGCACTGCTAACATTAGCACAGCCTGGCAGGTGGAGGAGTGCCCCCAAAATAGCAAATTCTTGGAGTGGAGGTTTTGTTAATCAGACCTTCTTCCTGCACACAGTCCTGGCTCTCCAAGCAGCTCCTGTGGCAGGGGGCAGTGATCAACCAAAGCCTTCAGGAGGAGAACAGGTAAGAAGTGCCTGGCTTCCAGACATAAATGAAAATCCTCCAGAAAGACCTGCTGAATCCAAAGGGTCAGTGGGAAAAACCCCTACATGGCCTCAAGAGGAGGTCTCAGTCTTTTTGAGGGGTGTCTCTGGCACTTTCTGGATCCTTTTCTGAAGTGCTTTGGTTAGCTGAGTTACCTGCAGCCTTGCCTTTAGCACAGAAATGGATGGTTTAGCTTTGATCCARCATCAGTGAGGACAAAGAAACAGAGGTTCCACACTGAGCCCATGGCCCAAAGCCTAGATGGAGCCAGTGAATACAAACCCCAGGTACCAACTCTGCACTCCAGACATGCCCAACCCCATCCCTGAGCAGGGAGGGTGGGCTGGGTGACCTCCAGGGTCCCTTCCAACCCCACCCATTCGTGGCTCTGTGAATACCTAATAAGAAAGGTGTGTTTTGAAAGCGCACATTTGCTGGTGCTCTCTGCTGCTGAGGTGAGCCCCAAACACCTCCTGAGGGTGTCCACAGCCCCCACCAGAGGCAGGGCACCATGGGCCAGGCCCTGCAGAGCAGTTCCCACAACACTGCTCCAGATCTCTCTTTCTGAACAGTTGCTTTCACTTCAGAGCAGTCACTTACATCATGCCACGTCTGAAAAGTAGGATGAAAGCCAAAAATGATGTCTTTCCCAAGCTCTCAATAAAACCAGTGACTTGTGCAATACATACAAAGCTTTAAGTTGGGGAACTTCAAATCACCCAGCATCTGTTAATTAGCAACATGCCAGTCCCTGGGGATAGTGGGGATGYTAAAAGGTTATCCTGCTCTCCTGCACATTGCACTGCTGAGCTCTATTACACAACCAAAGGATGATTTCATGTGTGGAAAAGAATTTTTGATTCTCTGGGTATTATTTTAGATGTGGAAACCCAGCTGCTGAATGCTGCTTTTCAGATTAAACAAAACCTACAGCCAACTCTCATTCTCACACTATTAATGAAGATAATCTTGCCCTGCAATTGACTTTCTAACAGAAATAGCAGGAGAGGGATTTTCAAATCCTTTCAGGTTTGCAAAACRTTATCTCACTCTATTTCTTTAATCTCCTGATGCTGAAAGATGGATCTTTTTCTCTTCAGGCTGGATGTACTTCTACACTTCAGCAGCAAACCATGAAAGAGAATCAGGCTTATGGGAAGAAATAATGAAGAATTTGCAGTGTTAACATTTACTTGGGGCTTGTCTGGACTTCATCAGCTTTGAATTCCAACATGATTGACCAGACTGAATGTTCCACAAAAGAGACAAACCAACTGCCAGGCTTTGTGTGCAAAGGGCTGCTGGGCAGGGGAAGGGACTGTGCTCTGCTCCAGGGCAGTGCTGGACARGACAAGAGGCTGGAGAGCTCCAGCACAGCTGGAGGGGAGGTGAGTTGGACTGGGGAAAAGATTCTTACATCAGCACCTTGCTGAGCACTGGGATGCACTGCAGGGTCTCAAGTGTCTGAGTTTTAAGAACATCTCGAGCAAATATGACAGGGCTGAGGTTTATCCATCCCTGGAAGTGTTCCAGGCCAGGTTGGATGGGGCTTGGAGCAACCTGGGAGAGGGGAGGGTGTCCCTGCCTACAGAGCAGGGGTTGAACTAGATGAGCTTTAAGGTCTCTTCCAACCCAACCCAACCCCTTCTGTGATTCTGTGATGACACTGCCCTGGAGGAGGAAGGTAACCTGGAAAATCTCCCAAGGTCCCATTCATTTTCTGACTTCTAGAAAAACCCACAGATAAACTGCACAGCTTCAGTAAAAGGCAGAGCAGAGCATTCCCTGAGCAATTCCTRCTCTCAAACTGCAGGGAAGGCACAATTCAGAGCCTGGTTTTTCATTTCCATGCATCTTAATTGTTCACATAATAATCACAGAAGTATTTAATAATACAAAGCATATGGGCCAGATGTTCAACTGGTGTAAATCAATAGCACTCAGGGAGCTYCAGTGGAGCTCTGCTAGTGAAATCATCTGAAGCTCTGGTGCTGCATCTTTAAGGTGGCTCTCAGCATTTTAGTGCCTTCTTATTGTTTCCACTAAAACCAAGTCCCTGAGTTTACTGCCCACCTACAAAGGGCCACCTCCCACCAAATGCTCCAAACTAAAGATCAAAAACCCAAAGCTCWAAATAGATTGACTTAAAGTCACTTAAAAACCTCTGGTTCAGCCTCTGCTGGCCATCCCTATGTTTTATGATGGCCAGACACTCCTCCAGCTGACCCCACCCAGGCACAGGCAGCACTCACTGGACCAGAGGTCCATGCAGTGCCTTGTCTTAGTCTCAGCTGGTGTGTGAGCTCTGCTTTATTTGCTTCCCACTATTAAAAAAAAAAAAAAAAAAAAAAAAAAGACAAAGCTTTTAATTCACTTCCTCCTGGGAGTTCCTGTGATGCTCATTGATCCAGTCTACAAGTCCTTCACAAACACTAATGGATCCAGTGAAACTCTCCACTAATCTCCTCCTGAAACTTGGCACCAAACTGCTCATTTCTGACAGCTTCTCCTTTTACAGTTGTTTTGCTTTGCTACCTGTTTGAAAGCCACTCCAGGGCTCATTAATTGTTCATCCTYTGTCCCTTGAAAATTTTCCTTTTAATCTTTCCAGTCACATGTTGGATACTGATGTGAAACAGACTSCAATTTGCAGGTCTTTCACACCTGCAATGATACTATTTGAACTGATCGTGGCATTACCAGTTGCACATGGACATCTGTAATTGAACTGAAAAGCTTTGCAAGATGTATTCATTGGACTTCTGATCTCATTTGTTAGAGAGCCTTAGGGAATGAGCAATTTCCACTCCTCAATTTATGACAACTGGTCATAGTTACTTAAAYGGAATAAAATAAATCCTGTGGCATGTGTCCCTTCTGGAAAACAGGTTGACAATTGTGCCCAGAAGAGAATTAAATTGCCCAGTGACAGTGCTGTATTGAGAGAAAAATGTATAGATAGAAGAAAGTTATGGTAAAGTTTTTGTTAATATTCCTTCTGCTAATGTGACTCTCCCTGGCTGAGAYTCAGGGAAATTTCAATAAATTGTGTGGAGACTGCAAATAAGCTGGTGTGCTGTRTTTGAAAATAACCTATCCTTGTGCTAATTCTGTCTGGGGCTGAGGGGTGACCTACTCCACTTCTATAACTGRGGCTGGATTTTCAGCTGTCAGGAACAGCTGGATTTCCAGAGGAMTTGCTGACCAAGCCAGCATGGCTGGGCTCTTTGGGCAGCCCTGTGCATGCAGGAGGAATTTTACTGACCACCCAACCATCAGCCCTCCAAATGTCACTCCTAAATCAGTAAATAGTTTTTTTTTATTCCATGTAACTGACAATTTAGGATTTTTTCCCCCTTGGGTTGAATTGCAGAATCTGGAAATAAAAGCAGCTGATTCTACACTCAGTCAGTTTTAAAGMTGAGGTTTGTGCTGTGGTCCACACAGCTCTGTGCACCACAGGCTCACCCTGGCATCCTGCCATAACACCCAGTGTGGGGAAGGYTGAGGAAGTTTGGAGTCTGCTCCCACGTGTGATACTGCAGTAAGAATTCCAMCWRGGGAGCCCTGACTTTGTCCCCCCAWGGGCTGAACAGCYCTTCAGGCACTCCTGAGAGCAGTGTGAGCCCAAACACACAAGGCTCTTYAATTACACCTGCAGAGCTTGGCCTGAAAGGAGCCAGGTCCTTGTGCCTTCTGGCCCTGCCCTTTTTTCCTCTGCCTCGTTCCTCTGAAGCAAGAACCCCATTCCCATCAGAGCTTGTGAAGAGACCTCCTGGAGGGCTGAGGAGCCAGTGCTGGTGTCACACAGCTCGTGCCACAGCYATCAGTGTCCTCCTGTGTGTGAGCACCAGTGTGGGATCATGAGATTATCTTCAATCCAAGCTGCACATTTCTTCATTATCAGTACTCTTTTGCTGTACAAGTAGAATTTGTATAATTTCCCAGCAGTAGAATAGAGCAACATCAAGACAATAAATTTAAAAAATCACCAAYTCATCACAGAATTGTCCATCCAGTTGCCAGAATTGTTCCTTTTCCTTGCATAGCTAATGCAGACCCCCAAGGAAGAGCAGATCCTCCATTTAGCTTCCAGAGAGCCACACTGGCTCATGCTGGTTGGAGAGCTGGCCCTGCATGATCCCATGAGTTCATGGGATGGCTTTAACAAAGAATGCCAGCTGAGCCAGTCATCCCACAAATCTTTAGGTACCGAGCACTGGAAGCACTGGTGCTGTTACAGGCTGTGCTCCTGGCACCAGTGAGTGCTCACAGCAGTGCTGGGACCAGGGGACACAGGGGGCATGGGGAACATGGGGGACATGGGGGACACAGGGGACACAGGGGACATGGGGAACACAGGGGACACAGGGGACACAGGGGGCACAGGGGACACAGGGGACAAGAGGGACATGGGGAACACAGGGGACACAGGGGACATGGGGAACACAAGGAGCACAGGGGGCACAAGGGACACAGAGAACATGGAGGACACTCTGCTTTGGAGACTGAGACCTTACAGAGCACAGACTTTCACCATTTGTTTTTCAATAATATCAGAATGAGCAGCACATTCTTTAGGTCCAGGCAGGCCAGAGGTGCAATCAGCAGTGTCCTAAGCACAAAAACAGGCAATGGATTCACACAGAGCCCACTGCATTCCTGGTGGCTTTGATCCCCCAGCACACCCGGGGTGTGCCACTCGTCCTGCTCTGCCAGGAGCTCCTGGGCCAGCCTCCATSTGCAGGGACAGGGGGGCAGCTCCTGTGCCCTCCTCAGCCACTCTGCATCTGCTGGGGACTATTGCAAATGGGAATTAGGAACCCAAACTACTGAAGTGCTTTAATCCAATTTCACTTCCTTGCTGTCCACTAAAKGGCAATGACATTGATGTGATTTTTATCACTTCAGASAGTTCCAGCTGCCCACATGAAAACYAGAGATATGYTTTGACTCTGTCTTGTCTACATTTGTGAATGGTTCAAA
This sequence comes from Alauda arvensis, assembly GCA_902810485.1. Taxonomy (NCBI): domain Eukaryota; kingdom Metazoa; phylum Chordata; class Aves; order Passeriformes; family Alaudidae; genus Alauda; species Alauda arvensis. Next base: position 568,098 of record CADDXX010000468.1, read on the forward strand.
CACTTGCCATCCTGGCACTGTGTAACTCAAAATGCCACTATCCCAAGTGATGCATTTTGAAGAGAGACCATTCTCCCACTGTAGTGTATCAAGGGAATGACAGCTTCTTGTGGTGTACATCAGCAGGAAGATGACACTCTACTTTTGTGTTTTAAGAACTCCAAGATATATCATGGAAAGTGCTGCATGATTCCTGGGACCTAGAGGCAGGCACAAGGTGTTATTGTCAAAATTAAAGAGATAAACCAGGGCAGATCTTGAATCTGACTATCCTGTGATGATAGCAACAGGCAGGAGGTCATGGAGGCAATTTATTGTGGCAGATTGGGATCTTTCCTCATCACTTTATCAGTCCAAAAGTGTGTTCCTAAAGCTCTCAGYTCAGAATTCACCTTTCACTTAAATTTCAATATATGCTTCATTCSACTGGACTTCCAGTGGATTTGCACATTTTTAACTTTAAGCACCTGCTTTGGTGTCATGCTAGCTGGGGGTGSTAATCTGGATTTTATAAGGCTGACCTTAGTTCTGTATGGTCAGGAGGAAAACAGAATAGGGAAATAGTTCAGCAAAGAGCAGCAAAGATACGTGAAGAAAGGACACAATTGCCCACTGACTGTTTCTTTATCCATCCCCTGGCAGCAGAGGAGCTAATTCCAGCACATGTTCAGCAAGAGGCGTGGAGCTGTGGTGGCTGCACCAGCCCTCAGCAGCAGGTGAAGCAGAGCTGGTGACAAAGCACACAGAGGGAGTCACAAACCTCTGCAAGGCCCAAACGTGCCTGTGAAACTGGTGACCTCAATGCAAAGCACTGGCTTTAAACTAGGAAAAATATGGAAAAAAAACCCCTAAGATTTCATAGAGGCCCAGCTGTAGGGTAACCCAAATCCCCAAAGTGAGATTTCCCATCTCAGAGCTCCCTGCTGAGTGGGGCAGGTTTATCACCCACCTAAGAGACACAAAAGTGCTGCCCAGAGCAGGGAGTCCCTGTTCCTAATTCCATCAGTGATTTACTGGCTCAGGTTCCATCTCTGCAGATTTAAAGCCTCACACTGGCTCCTAAGGCTATGCTATATAAAATTTGATTGTTACATTCAACGACCTGTAATAAATTAAATGAACTATCAGTAATAAGTTCACAGGCAACACAATCTTTTTTCAGTCAAGTATACTTCCTTAAAACATACCAGCAGCATCAAATGTAACTAGATTTAATTTCATGCTGAAGAGTCTGTGAATATTCATTTTAAAATATTCACGAAGAGCCTAATTTTAATTTGTRTGATGTTTCTGCTAATACCAATACCCATTAAAAAGCCTTAAGAATATTAACAGAGAATTCGTACAGAAATGTACTGGAGTTTTATGTTTTGAATTACCATTACAGGCTTTTTGGTTTAAGTCCTGTTAAACAGATTTCATTATTAACAAGAATATTTGCAAATTAAAACAAACCCATTAAAACCTAAAATTCCATGCTAAAAAGATTAAGGACATTTGAGTTCTATTTCTCCTGAAGGAATAAATGTAATAAAAAGTGATAGGGAGTAAAACCCAATACTCACAAGAATGCCAGTGGCTAGGCAGTGGTGAAAAGTTCCTGATGTGCTTCAGAATAATCTGTTTCACACAAGGAATCCTTTCCTTTGTCTTTTTCTGCTCCCCATCACAAAGACATCATATTTATAAAGCCTTTGTCAGAGATCTTGTTGGAATGAGATGGGCTTTAAGGYTGCTTCCAGCACAAACCATTTTATGATTCTCTGATCTTGCCCTGGCTCCAAGGTGCAGGCAGGGGTGGGATGGGTCAGGGAGGAGATCTGTGGTCCTGTCATGCTTTAACCCCAGCCAGAAATCAAGGACCATGCAGCTGCTCCCTCACTGCCTCCCCAGTGGGATGGGGAGGAAAACCAGGGGGGAAAAGGTAAAACTTTTKAGTTGAGATCATAACAGTTTAAATAATTGAAGCAAAGAAAAATAAAATAGTAGAAATACTACTACTAATAGTAATAACTATTGTAATTAAAAGGAGAGAGATAAACCAAGAGAAACAGAAACAGGTGACTCTCAACACCCCTGCTGCCTGATGCCAGCCCCTGCCCAGCAGCATCCCAGGAGCTCCCCCAATCTCTCTCTGGGCCACGACCCTTCATGGCATGGAACAGCCACAGCCCTGGCCAGCCTGGGGCAGCTGTCCTGGCCATGCTCCCCTCTGGCTTCTGCTGCATCTGCTCGTGAGCAGAGCATGAGACACTGAAAGGTCCTGGATTTAGGGAAAGCACAGCTCAGCAACAAAACCATCAGTGTGACCTGCATTATTCTCACACTGAACCCAAAATACAGCACTGTACCAGCTACTAAGAGGAAAAATGGATTCTATGCCAGCCAAAAGCAGGACAAGCCCTCACACCAGCTGGGTTTAGCAGGCCTGGAGACCTCAGACTTGCCACCAAAGGCTGTGGTGGCTCTGACATTCACCCTGCCCTCTGATCCCTATCAGGCTGCTGAGAATGGCAGTGAAGGTGGTGACTGAGCTTAAATKATGATCCAGCCTAGAGCTGCATCTGTGGCAGAACATCTGTGAGGCTTGGTTTGGTGCTCTGGGCAGGGCTTCCCCTCCACCAGGGCAATTCAGCTGCCCACAGCCTGTCCMAAGTGGGGCTCACTGCACAGCCCCAGGAGGAGCTGCACTCCCTGGAAAGGTGTCAGCACTACAGACATGGATATGGATCCAGGGGCACTGAAAGCACTTCACACTGAAGCAGGCACTGCAAATTACACTTTTCCTTCTGTTGCTTTGACTCCCAGCTGCTGTATTGATCCCCTCAGCTTCTAAATAACCCTCCATTCAATATAATCAATGAAAAGTCTGCTACTCTCATAAATCACATGAATATTTACACTGCCCTCAGTAAAATGCATCTTGTCACCTYTCAGGTGCTTTATATCCCTGTTGCCTGTCTGGTCACTCCTGTCCCTCTCTYCACCTGTCCCTGGGGGGGCTGGGGGAGCTGCTGACCCTTTCCTTGGCTCCAGCCAAATGCAGCAAATYATCTGTGCTAGAACTCCCTTCTGTCAAGCTGCCAAATCTTTTGCATTAATCCTGAAAATTACAATTAATGAGTGCTAAGAGGATCTTTCCACCTCTGTGTATGGCTCTATTCAGTTGGAATGATCCCTCCTGCTCTGCCAGCATCTGAAGCCTCCTTGGGTGACAGCTTTTGGCTCTGGGGCAGGGCAGTGCACTCAGGGAAGGGCAGGGGGCTGGTGGTGGGGGGCTTCTGCCTCTTTCTGCTTGATATCCTATGACAAGGATGTTCCACACTGAAGATGGGAGTGCCCTGAGTTAGTAAGAGCCCGTGGCCACCATGGATGGCCACCATGTGAARGGTTGTGTCAGTGTTCCAGGAGCTTGAAGCCATCAGACACGGAGGGTGTGCCCCGAGGTGCAGGGCTGCAATCAGACTGCCTGGGGCCTCCAGCTGCACTGGGGCTGCCTGATGTGGCAGCTCCAAACAGCTTCACCAARGCTCCAGGATTCAACTCCCCAAGCTGATAACCACCTCTCTGAGGACTACCAAAAACCTAGAATTACAATATTTTTAGTTATTAAAATCTGGGAATCTCATTGGCATGCAAATACTTTTCTCCAGGTGTGAGTCAGGGATCTTAATCAGGTCTGGATCAACTGATCCCCTGACTGTGCATGGTGAAACACCTGCAGTAATCTTACAGACTTGAAAAGAGATCTGGTTATATCTTTAAGCACAGACTGGTTGCCATTCCTCACAACAACCCCACCTCCACCTGAGCTGCTGAACAGTTMCAGGAAACACTCCTGTTCTTGATTTTTCCCTCTGGCTGTGAGCAGCAAACACTTGATGGTGTTTAACCTTCAGCAAGCAGCAAGGAACTGATCCAGCAGCCCCTGGCTCTGTCGATTCACCACTCAGAGAAACTGCAACATCTCCAGCTGAATGGCTTGGTGAGCCTTGTGCTCCTGCTTTCACAAACCTCTTCACTGACATTTCCTCTTCAGGACTATTTGTCTTTTTTTCCCCTCTGTGTGTGTTCACTTGACTCTAGTCTGAGTTTATCCAAACCACTTCACCATGAATGGAGCGTTCGTGCATTTGCAGTGCTTCAGTCCCAGAAATAACCCTGCAGAAATCACTGGCATTACACTGGGGAAAAAGCAATGGATGTCACAGGAGAAATGAGGTTTATTTTTTTATTTCTTAAAGAGGAAATGTTAGATAACTAACTGCTTCCCTGAGTTAATAATTTCCACTCTCTTCAGTCAAATTATTTTCCATTTGAACTAGTAATGAATTTAACTTGTAATTACTAGGTTTAATCCATAAATAATGTATAATATATTCAATATATATTATCYTCTATCTTTGATAAATATTAACCTCTCTATGAGGTTAAGCATTTTTCTTTTCCTCTCAATTTTAAATGCTCTTTAAAATCAGAGGATGCAAACACAACCCAAAAAATGAGAGTATCTACTACCCTGAGCAAATCCTCTTCTGGAGAGGTCTCTGTCTGTCCAGGTGGGTACCTGCAGGTGGATGGACACCTGGGTGGGACAGAGTTARCAGCATCAGCTGCTCAGGAGTGCACACCCTCATGCTGTGCATGCAYACACCATTTCAAGCACTTAATGGACTTCTAATCTCAGCTGGGGACTAAAGCTGCTGCCACATAAAACTGTAACGATTTCAAGGCAAAGGGAGGCATTTCCCAGTGGTTACTGCTGACATTAGGAACGTCAGCTCTGTCCACACATCACATCCAGGCTGCACAGAGGCCAGCAGTGTCACAGCAGTGCTGGGCCACAGCTCTCAGCTGTGCCTGCACCCATTCATCCTGCAGGAGTTTGGGAATGTCCACAGTGGAAGAGGTGTGGGATCCTCACACACCTACCTAGGCTTTTTAAAATTAATGAAATCTTAAATATATATCTATATTTAGATATACATAGTATTTGTAATGGAGATTTTGGTAGGAAGAGAAAAAATGTGAGACAATCAGGGTCAGTGAACTGTGTTGGTCTGAAACTTGTGGATAACACACTCAGAGCCCCCAGCCTGTCTGAGGCAGAGCTCGCTGGTGGCACGAGGCACTGAYGTGTTCCCATTAGTGGGGTCATCTGTGGGGTCACCTATGCATGGTGGGAGGGCTGAGGGATTATAGGGAAAAGCCACGTGGGAACAGCAGTGTTCTAAAAGGTCTGATTGGCAGGGACTTCAGTGCTAGATCTACATGGGGAACAGGTGGCACGGTGTACAACTRAAAATAGCTGGGGYTGGGAAGCTGCAGGAAAGACAGCAGCAGTGTCTTACAAATACAAATAGAGTGGGGCTGGTCTCAAAAGAAACCCTGTCATTATAAAACAAATTTTGTGTGACTTTCTGTGAAACACTGATGGGGCCTTTGTGAGTCCCAGATGAGCAGTGGTTTCTGAGCACTGAAGAGCAGGTGGCAGCAGAAGGTAGAGGAGGCAGCATCCATCTGAAACTGCTGTGTCCTGGGGCAGGGGGCAGAGTTTGGGCAGTGGCTCCTGAGCACAAGGACCACCATGGTGATGGGATCCAGGCTGACCACAAAGTGTGTGAKGGATTTAACCCAGCCTTGATGCCAGAGGCTCTCTCAACACTGTGCCCAGCACTTCCAAAGGGAACAGAGCTGTTCCTAAGAACACCAGCCTTCTTTAGCTACTGCCACTTCTCGTTTGGGCTGTGGGTAATTCTTCCTCTGAGAGGACAAAATTGMCCCCCTCCTGTGAGCACATTAGAAAGGCATTTGTAGATGAAGATGGTGCTGGGATAGTGGCACTAATAAAATCAGCAGAGAAACAGCATTTAGCAGCTGGGAGGGGAGGGAAACTTTTTTTCAGGAACACACAGGCTCCTGCTTTGATGTTGCATGCAAGCCAAAGCAAGGACATGTTTTAAATTCCCAATAATTCAAGTTTCTTTTTAAGTTACCAAGCCCGGCTGAGCTCTTAAAGACAACAGATCTTGCTCCTGGGGTTGGCTTTCCTAGGCAATTGCAGCTCTGCTCAGAATACTATTTAAATACCAATTATTGTAATTCTCAGCAGAAATATTACAGGCATTCAGATTTTTTTCTTAACAGCCAAAGGGAGACATTTCCAGCATCTATCAAACCTCTTTTATTTTCATCCACATTAAAATCGCTTTGCAGAAGGACTGGGCAATGGAGCATAATTTATCACCACAGTTTAACGATTTGTCACGGCTGCCCTGTGCCAAGCCAGCCTGTCTGGAGAAACACTCGGGGAGCAGGAGGGGAGGCTGCAGGGAGCACAGGAGGCTGCAGCTGAAAAGCATGGAGGCTGGCTGGCTGGGAAGCAGTGGAAGCAGTATCCCACTCTTTCCTGCAAGCAGCTAATTCCCCATCTCCCACACTGGGGGAACACAAACTTCCCTCTGATTTTATGGTGGAAGGGAGCAAGCAGGGCCCACCTTGGGGCTTGGCTGGCAAGCAGCTGGCAGTCCCATCAGACTGCTGCTGGCAGGAGGGAGCCTGTCACCTGTGGGGACCCTTCCCAYGAGGCCCTAACCCAGCTGTGAGGGAAAAGAGCCACTTGGTCCCTTGTCTGCTGGGACTCTGGGTCTGACCAGCAGTTTCCAGAAAGGCAACTGGTTCTCCTGCTGCCAAGAGTCGTCATGCTGCCTGACAAGTCTGCTCCAAAGCTGTCATTTTTATTTCCTTCAATAGCTGCTATCAAATCAGGGCAATAGTCCAGGCATGAACACCGAGTCAGGRGTCCTGTGAGGAAAGTTTTAGTTGCTATTGACAGCCAGTGCTATGAATTGAAAAATTCATGTTGCAGAAGTACTGCTGTGTTTTACAAAAAGGGATCCACTCGTGGCTCACTCCTCTGCCCAGGTRACTGGATGGATGCTGCCATGCAGAGGAGCTTCCTCTGCTCCCTGTGCCTGTGGAGCTGCTGCTTCCCCACCCCAGCACAAGTCTGGTTCCTGAAGGGCACAGGGCACGTGAGCTTTCCATCCTGCCATCCTTCACTGCTTCTTTCCCCAAACAGTTGCAGTCAGATAGCCAATCTCAACCAAATTTGGCAAGTGCAGGAGTTAGGTATGAAGCCTGTGCAAATTTGGGGGGAATGAGGATGATGGGAAGATCCCCAGAGGATCCCTGCAGAGTGGCACCATGATCAGCCCAGGGGTGCCTGCTGTGCCTGGGCCAGGGAGCTCACCCTGGCCACCCCGCAGGGGCTGGCACCCCCAAACAGCAGCAGGGAGCTTCCAGCCTTGCAAGGAGGGAAAAGACCTTCCAGGCACAGAGGCAACAGCAAAGTGTGAGGGAGGGCAGGGAATACCATTACCTGCTTGAGCAACAACTTATTTTAACATGCCAAAGCAGCCAGAACTGGGATATGTGACTCCTGCTCAGGCCCAAAACCCCCTCAGCAACMCCCTCCCTGCTCTCAGCACAGGGAGACTGGTGCCTGTGCCTCCAGCCACTTTGCAAGTGAAGCAGAATCCAAGTTCAAGTCGAGCTAAAAGCTGTCTCTGTCCCTTCCTCTTGGTTCTTCAGCTGCACCCATTGTAAACGGAGCACAGCTGTGCTGCTGGCCCTCACACTGCATAGGAGCTACAGCAAAGTGCATAATGTATTCTTAGCTTTTAAAATACTATTCATCAGCTGCAATCAAAGAAGGGAGCCAGCAGGATGTTGCCAGCCGAATTAATCACAGCTGCCCCGCTCCCCTCCACRCACACATTGTGCACAGCAGTGGTGGTCCTGAGACCACGGCTCAGCAGGCACTGCAAAAGGCCAAGGTGGTAAATGTAAATCCTGGCTGCTCTTAATCATGCTCATAATGGCCATGTCATCAATCATGTGTGTTCTCAAGAGCTCAGCAACCACAGCCCAAGGGTGTATTTTTCGAAGAATCCAATTCAGTGAGGTCTCTCAAAAGCTGGSTCACCATTATTCCCACTCACGTGGGAGGAGGGTTTCTTCTGACTTCCTGGCACTGACAGTGCCCAGAGTCTCAGCATCTCCCTCACAAGCCTGACTGCAAYGAGTAAAGTCAATAAAATTTATGCAACAGAAAATCTCACTGACCTTTAGAASAAAACAAGAAAAAGAGAAACAAAACACATCAATAGAACACATTGGGAAAAACACACAGTTTCTGCCATTTCCCTAATCATGGTATTTTTCACTGGGGACATGGTCAAAACACTTCAAAATTCAAACTGCCAAGCTTCCTAAAAATGTTGGAACATTGAGAACTAATGAGAATTTTAGTGGTTACAGATTTTCTCCTACAGATCTCCAAAGGACTCAAGACCTTCAGGCTATGGACACACAGCACGGAGATCCTCGTGTGAAACATCCCACACCAAGCGGTAAACATCCTGAATTCCCAGAAATGGTACAAAATGAGCCCCATGCGAGTCACCAAAGCAAATCAGCTCCTTTGGCTGGGCTCTGTCACCACTGATGGGTTGGGCACAGGGTTTGCATCGTGCCCTGTTGCAGAGCTGGTGAGGAAGCCCATCCATGGCTCTCCTGCATGCCAGTGGTGCAGTGCTGTGGCAATGAGTGCAGTGATTGCATTTCACACCCCAGGCAAGCTCAGTCTGACCTGTCTGATGCCACAGGAGGAGCTGATGGAAGCCTTAACACTTGGAGGAGAGTTCAAGACGATTTTACGGAAGCACGCCTTGGGGAAATTGAAATGTCAAGCATAATTTGGCACTTGAAACATGAAGGGGAGAGACTTTGCATTTGTTTTCATCTGCATCTTCCCCTCCTCTGAACTGTACATGCTCCATTTCCCACTCTTCCCTAAGCTTTCATTAGGCAGTGCTGAAATCTGCTGGATTTGAGGAATCTCTGAGGATAAACAAGTATCTGKCATTAACCTGCTCTGTAAAAGTCAAACTGACATCTCACAGTTCTTCCATTCTTGTCAGGGAAACTAGTCCAAATCAAGCTTTTCCCCTGTTATCTTTCTTTTCCTATCCATTCATTTGATCTTTTGCATAAGACTTGAGGATTACTGCTCACTAGTCCAATTCTTAATAGATAGGGATTCATCTGAAAAAAAAAAACTAAATAGGCTTTTGATCTGAGTTTCAATCTCAGACCTGCTCTCTGGGGCCACAGACACTCACCAGGGGCTGAGCAGGCAGCAGGCAGGCACGGGGCAGCTGGAAAGGCTGGGAAACAGGAGATCTTGCTCCTCCCTAAAATAGAAACTCTCTCAAAGCTGTCAGCATGAGGAGAACAACAGGAGCTGGCACGCAAACCTCTGCCAGGTGCAGCTCCTGGGAATGCTGAAAATGTGTTCTTGGGAGATAAATTTCTATTTCTCCCAATCAGATGAGTAATTTCTGGTGAGGGAGAGCACAGAGCCCCACAACACTCCAAATCTTTCCCACAAGGATTTTCCATGAGGCAATGCTCACTTGCTGGATGGGGAATTTCTTGCACCAGGTTTGTAAGTTTAACAGAAGTTTATTTTTAGAGAAAAGTCAAAAGAGCTTTCAATACTGTAGAAACCATGTACAATTGGAGTAAATTCCTTAAAAGTATTCTCAAAGCACAGCCATTATGAGATATAACTTTGCTTAACAAATATAGAGTCACACCAACATAAGACATTTCAGCTTTTTAAATAAAAGTGTTTTAATCCACTTAAAACATGGGTTTAGTTTAGAGGGTTGGGACTGTCATTTCTTCAAGCTATTTTTGTTCAAAATTGTTTACATAAGGAGATAAAAGGAGCTTCTAATAATTCCCTATAAAGTAAAAAAAAAAAAAATCTCTTTTCTACAAGCCTTGGAAGTGACTTTAAGTGACCAACACCATTTCCATCTTTGACAAGGAGCTGCAAGGTGCAGCACGTGTAGTGTGAAACCCTGCCTGAGTTTTGCCTAAAAAAATTAAATAAAAAAAAAGGCAGCACAATCAGCAAAATTTTCCTTTTAGCTCAATGGGACAATTTGAGGAAAGATTACTTAAACAACCCCCTGAAGACCTCTTCAGGAGCACCTGAGCAGATTTCTCCCCTAAGGTGCTTGCTCCATCAGATATCCCATGGTTCTGCATGGCTCCAGCTGCAGGGGTGGGTTATTATGGGGTTACCCATAATTGTCACTGGATGCAAAGTCTTTATACTGTAGACCAGTTTCTGTCAGTGAAAGCAGATTGGATTTGAAACAAAAACTACTGATTTTCCATCACCACTYCACTCCCTGACACCAGAATGAATCCAGGCCAAGTGAACCTGGGGCTGCTCAGTCCCCTCAGGCAGGGGAACAAGGCACAGACTTTATTCCATGTGTGCCAGGGCTCTCCTTCACACTTGCTGGGAGCTGCCACAGAAATCACAGGTTTAGGGTGGTGCAAACCAGGCTGAAACCCCAAACCTGGGTGGTTTCATACACCACCCTGGCACAGACTCACTTGGCAGCAACTCAGAGCAGCTCAGAGAAGCTTTTGTCCAAGTCAAATGGTTTGGGTTGGAAGCGACCTCAAAGCTCATCCAGTTCCAATCTCCCTGCCATGGGCAGGGACACCTCCCACTGCCCCAGGCTGCTCCAAGCCCCAGTGTCCATCCTGGCCTTGGGCACTGCCAGGGATCCAGGGGCAGCCACAGCTKCTCTGGGCACCCTGTGCCAGGGCCTGCCCACCTGCACAGAGAAGGATTTCTTCCTAATATCCAACCTAAACCCACCTCTGGCAGTGGGAAGCCATTCCAAGTGATGGATGTCCCTCCATCCTTTGTCCTCAGTCCCCCTCCAGCCCTCCCGGAGCCCCTGAAGGGGCTCTGAGCTCTTCCTGGAGCCTTCTCCTCTCCAGGTGAACAATCCCAGCTCTCCCAGCCTGGCTCCAGAGCAGAGGGGCTCCAGCCCTTGGAGCATCTCCATGGCCCCCTCTCCAACAGACTCACTTCTCTCTCGTGCAGAGGACCCCAGACCAAAATGCAGTACTCTAGGTGGGATCTCACAAGGTCAGAGTTCTACCAAAACCAAAGTTTCCAGGTGTTTCTGGAAATCAGCAGTTTGCAAACCCAGCAGCAATGACCAGCACAGCCCCTGGCATGTATGAGAAATTCCCCTGAGAGCYCATCTCAGAGAAAAACAGAGAAAAAGCAGGATTTAAAGTCCCTGCACTGTGTCCCCCTCACAGCCACCATCACCCCCTGCCATGCTGTCCTAGGTGATGGGGCAGAACCATTGCTCCTCCAGAGGCAGAGCATTGTTTTACACAAGAAAAAGGAGAAGTCACCTGGGTATCACTGTCAGGAATCGCCCTGGATGCAGCACTGCGTGATTATCTCGTGAAAGGGAAAAAATAATACCACTTCACTGGTTCAGGAGAGTATTCTTCCTGTGGGTGGATAAGATCTCTCTCCAGTGAAAGACTCTGGTATTTATTATGTCAGATTATGGCACTTCAGTTACGGGTTCAGATTATAACAAAACTGCAAAAACAACCACTTACTAGATATTAATTTTATCTTACTGATTCTATTGTAAATGGGATCCAGGCCCCTATGTATCTACTACAATCCTTAAAATAGCTCCATCTAAATGCAAATGTGGGCCTCTGTCTAACACAGAGCTGAAAGCCTTCCCATTAACACACCAAGAGATAGGGGAATTAATTTAATGCTTAAAAATTCCCGAGGATAAGAACTTCTTTCTCTTCACATCTAGCATCATTTTCTCTTCATGGCCAAAGCACCCGTAATACGATAATTTTTACCTTTCTCAAGCTTACAGAGGGAAAAGGCMGTGCAATCTCTCTCCAGAAATTACTTTACAGGCTGTACCCTCCTGATCAAAACTCAGCTCTGTGTATACCTGGGAAGGGAAGCCCAGGTAAAGACAAAAGATGAAGATGACTTCTTCATATTTTGAACGAAGATTGTTGGGATTTAATTGYTCATCTTTGCAAATTAATCAAAAGCAGAGACGTGCTTGACAGTGTTCATGTCTCACCAGCACCTTCTCCTCTGCCTGCTCCTCCAAGCCCATCACACCCAGGAGGCTCAGGCTACACCTTCTTCCAACACACACACAGTGCGAGAGGCTGAGGTCTCTTTGGAGAACTTTGGTGATCACTCAGGGGCACGTGGAAGCTGCTGGCCTGCACTCAAATGAATCACAGAATCCATCAATCCCCAGAATCACAGAATGGTTTGGGTTGGAAGGTGCCTTTACAACCAGCTGGTTCCAAGCCCGTGGCATGGGCAGGGATGCCATCCACTGCATCAGGCTGATCAGTTCCTGGACGTGCAGTGGCTTCCAGGCTGGGAAAGCAGGACACAGCTGAGGCTCCAAGCCCTGGTGCCAGCCCAGCCATGGGTGCCCAGCATGTCCCTGCTGCAGCTCCCAGCCCCAGGGCATGGCAGGGCAGGGGGAAGGGCGCTGCTCTGGCTGCTCCCTGGGACACAAGTGTGCCATGGGGAACTGTGCTCTGCAAACAACTCCTCAGTGCCAGCCAGGCTGTGCTGCTGTGAGGGGTAAGTTATGGCTGCCCTGGCACAGAAGCAGCAGTGAGTTCCATGCAGAGATTGGCTTTGGATTGTCCCACRTGGCACTGGCTGAACTTACCCCAACACCCTGTAATGCAGAGCACCTGGAAGGAACTGCTGTGTTCCTGCTCTCTGAGGTGTTTTACATCACACAGCCCTTCTCACTCATTGCTGGCTGCTCCTGAGGTTACAGCTTGCTTTGCAGGGGAGCCAGGGCCAGCCTCTCTGAGCAATCTGGAAGTATTTCCACAGTCATGAAGGAATTCCTTAAGCTGGTTTTTCCCTGGMCCTTGTCTTGTCAGTGCTGGATATTTTCTGTGCAAGGACTCAGTGGCTGGGCCTTTTGTAGACCTGATCATCTACAAGTTAATGCCCTAAAAAGCATTAAAAAACCTGGAAAAAAAAGGATAAATTCTCATGGCAAACAGATGTGCCTCAGCTTAGGGAACTCTCCAGCTCTCTGAGTACAGAGTCAGGGTTGCTGAGAGTGGAGTTTCTTTCAGCAAAGCTAAAGGGCCCGGCCTGGCCTTTGATCATCAGCAACATATAATAAAAATTTAAAGACATTTGGCAAATTTGGGAAACAAAAGACTCACTGCAGCTGTGAGCTAATGAAGAGAACTACAGAATGAAAAGATGCTGTAAAACTCCACACATAAGTCACTGCCTTGAAAACATCATTTTCCCCCAGTAGCTTTTCTTACTTCATGAAACACAGCACTTTCCAAGTAATTCCTGAAATATAGAAAARCTTTGTGAAATATTGACCTTATCARCATTACTGATATTCCCACAGTAATTATCATCYATAATTATTAAACAATATGGCACAAAGTCTGGTGAGGCTTGTTCTTGATAACTAACCTTTTAGACTTAATTTACTCTCTGYTCTTAAAGAGGCAAACATCTTTTAGAGCCTAAAAATTGCTGTTCTTCACAATTTTCACTGGGATCTATGTTAACAAGGACATTATGTGAAAGCAGAATTCCCCAGTTTCTCTGGGGCTTAGTTCATTTCCTTTTAACTATTTTTTTAGCTCAAATTATATCAAATTATGAACTAAAATTAAAGATTGTACTCAATTCTTTTCTTGTTGAGGATCTGGCTTTCCAATGGGAAGTTATTGTGGAAATCTTCCCTGACTCCAGCACTACAAATGTTTGCTTTGCAATACACAGGAATCTGGCCTCTCCCCATTCTCCTCAGTTTTGGGCCTCATGGATTCCAGATTTGGCTCCACTGTAGAGCAAAAAAATGTAACATAAAGCTTTTCAAACAGTCATTGCAAAGCACTCCAGCTTTACGAACAAGAACTCTTATTTATACCCAGGATCTAAGCTAAAAGGGATCTTGAAACATCAGAAATAGTTGGTGAGAGCTTGAGACGTTTTCAGTGAAATGTGGGAGATAAAAAGAAGATTCAGGAAAACCACAGGATAAAAGCTAAAGGAAAAATGTAATCCCAAAATAGCTCTGTTTGGAGTGTTCTACTGGAAGASTTATTATACTGTTCAGGATGGCAAAACATCAAAGAGGGAATATTTCAMCCAAATTACTTGTGAGCTGAATTTCTAATCTCCTTCCAGATCATCCCAAGTTGCTGGTTTCCTTAATGTGGTCCCATGGCCAAGCATGGCAGGGGCAGCTCAAGTGAAGAGCTCTTTGCTGTGCAGCCAGCCTGGCTCCAGGGGCACAAGGCAGAGCTGCCCACAGGGCTGCTGGCCCTCTYCCAGCCACACAGCCCTGTTTCCTGCAGCATCCCCAGCACTGGCATTTTCCTCTGCAAGGGGCTTTCCTTTTCCTCCCACTTGAACACAAATGGTCCCAGCCTGTGGCAAACCAGAGTGTCTCTCTGGTTCTCCTGGATGGGCAGGAGCCTGGACAGGGGGGGTGGATCCTCCCTGGCCTGTGCCTGAAACAGTGATGATTTTTGGTCTCAGCCCATTAAAAAAGCACTGCCAGGGTTGTCTGAGGATTTGAAGGTCACAAGGGTTTGATTTGTGTGATTTTTGTTATGTCACTGGGTGTGTAGAAGGTTTTTAGATTTTGCTACATACATATAAATGAGGCAAAGATGGAGGCAGATCGGTGTGATAAGAGCACATGTTTCTGTCTTCCTCTTCCTCTTTGCAAAGGGTGTTGGGTTTTTAGGATTGGTGAAGGTAAAATTTCACTGCATGACATGGGTTTAGTTATTGGTGTTTAGAGAAAAACAATGTTAACGTAGTTTAGAATATAAAAGCCCAGACACTCGTGGGCTGGAGACAAACCATTTTTCCATCTGCTTGTGAACTTCACGCTGGACAGAAAGAACTTAGAGATAAGATTTGTAAAATGAACATCTGCAGTCCGCAACCCAGACGTTCTCTGATTCCTTCTTTCAAGCACGGGCTGGTGAGAAGAAAAATTTACGCTGCTGGGGTTAATCTCAGAAGAGAGAACTCCAACAGCAGCCCAATCCTGAGTGTGAGGATGTACCTCCAGTCCCACCGAGGGACTGTCAGGGGCCTGTTCTCATGGACCTTTGCTGGCTCCAGGACTTGAGGAGAAACTGGCCAAACCTCCCTCTACAGGACTTCCCTCTATTCCTGAAGACCAGTAGTGTTTTATTTACTTCAAGAAGTTCTAGCTGGGGCTTTAAGTATGTAATATTATGGGTCAAGCTAAGAAAGCCATTTCAGGTTCTAGCCCGGGACATTGTCAGAGGCAGACTTAGACAGCTTTTCATCAACACAAATCCTGCTTCTTTGCATTCCTGTTTCTTCCTTGTGCCCCCCATTGCCTCTCTCTCTCACATACCCCTGCCCTTAYAGAGCAAGTCCTTGAGATTAACCACAATATGATTACAATTTAATTGAGGCCAGCTTAGTGTGGGGACATCCTTTTAACTCAGGAGGCCTCAATTCCACAGAACCATAATGAACTAATAATGAATGTGCTRAAGTCATTAAATCAAAATTCATAAAAGGATGAATATTGCTTTCTTTTATAATAAAGCAATTAAAATCCCATATTCTATTATAGATACTACTAAGGTGCACTAAGTGTTCTTTAAGGAGGTTAGTGTTTAATGYCACCACACACGAATTTGGGGATCTTTCCAAAATAGGACTGCAACACTATTAACATGAAAAGAGTTCTGATCATCTGTTTTCTCTGGTTCAGCATTATTGCCTGCTTTAACAAACACTGAAATGATTTCATTAGTTTATAGAATAGTTATAATGAATCATGACTTGCAGTATAACTAACTTTGAAGCAGTGAAGCAGGCTACCATTGCAGGTAAGCTACTTGTCACTTTGGGTCCCTTCACTGTCCCTTTCCATCATTACATCCCCTTCCCATCTCCAGTGCTCTGTTCCTTGGGAGTTAACTGCCCCAATTTATGGTAGCACAGAAAGCATGAGGTGGGTACATCTGACTGTGCAAGCCAGGCCTTGCTGGGGAAGGRRWKCTCCAGGAAAGTTCCTGTCCTGGTGTGTGACCCACCTGTCTCTTCACTGGTCCTTGCTCCAAGGAGAACTCAAGTGAGAAGCCCTGGATTATTTTGAACTTGGATCTCATTGCCACAGGTATTGGGAAGCTGATGGTTATMCTTGGACTCAAGAGAGGGAAAAGGKCAGWTAACAGACTGTAGCTGCATRTTAACCATGGTGGTTTGGAGACATCTTTTCAAAGAACTGTAGAATGTCCAGAGTTGGAAGAGACCCCCAGGGATCATCCAGTCCAAGCCCTGGCTCTGCACAGGACAGGGCCAACAATCCCACCATGTATCTGAGAGCCCTTTCTGGGCATTTCTAGAGCTCTGGCAGCCTTGGGGCCTCCCCCATTCCCTGGGGAGACTGTTCAGTCCCCAGCACCCWCTGCAAGAAGAACCTTTTCTAATACCCAGCCTAAAACCTTGCCTGACACAGCTCCAGCCATTCCCCCAGGTCCTGTCACTGGTCACCAGAGCTGGGGCACACTCAGAGCAGTTGTTCAGGTGTTCATGAGGCCCTGCCACAAAACACTCCCCAGCTCACAGCTCTRCTTATTTCTGCTCAGCCCTTGCAAAGGGGCCATGTTGGGGACAGACCCTCAGGAGAGCTGAACTCCTTGGTCCCCACACTCCAAAGATGCCTGGTGCCCCAAGCTCAGGTTCCCACCTAGGAAAGCCCCGTTCTTGAAGGGCTCCAACCCACCCATGCAATGGGTAAGAAGAAAGAACTGGCACAAAGTAACTTGCATCAGATAAAAGAGCCAGCAGCAAACATAAACATCACCAATCCCATGCCACTGCCAGACTTTGGTGTCTCCCAAAGGCCTTTGGCCTCCATTCAGGAAAAAATTAATTAYTGTGTGCCAAAAAGCTGGGATCTAAGCACAAAACAGTTTATTGTTACTCACAAATCCACACAAGCAACAAATGTTCTTCCTCTTAATGACACAGTCATGAAAACCCAGAACTTTGAAGACTGCTCAGAGGAGAGACTGATGGAAAGCACATCCCAGGGCAGGTGGGCACAGGTGCCTGGGTGAGGGAGAAGAGCAGACTGGCAGAAGAATTATTAAATTGTACATGGTGGAGTAGGGGATTATCTGCAGAACATGCTTTAAGAACAGACAGATTAAAGGAACACTAAATATTTATTACAAAGTSCTTCATATCACATGCAATAATACAYGCCATAGCYGCTGCTGAATRATACAGGCAACAGCCAGTTGCTGAGATTGCTCTCTGAGTTGGATAAAATAGAATTAGAGGCTTTTATCCACTGGAGACTATGTGCTGTTATACATAATAATCAAAATCACTCAGAAAAGAGAGAGAAACAGCTCAGTGATCGTTGTAACTACATCAGACAAAACATGTTCTGTCCAGGTTACCACAGGCCAGTGCTGTTCATGCAGGGTGGGGAGGCACCAGACAATCACAGCTCTTTTCCTCCCTGAATTTTGGAAKGGATGAGCCCAAAGGGATACAAGGACTTCAGGCCATTAAGGATTAAAACTGGGGGCTCTTGATGAGTCCAGAGGCTCTGCACTGGGCCTTGAGCCAGTCTGCTGTACACTGGCCTTAGAGAGAGGTGCAGCATGCTTTGGGCACGGACAAAATGACTGCACTCTTTAGGCAGCCTGATTCTAGARCTGCAAGGAASAAAATGATATTACAACCTACCAGTYTGTCTCATGAGCCCATTCCTTCTGCTCATGAACAAAAGCAGGCAGAGGGGATGAACTCCTGGGTTCCCTGAGTAGGCTAAAAATGAATTTAAATAATTAAATGGGAATTCTCCTTGCTGTGGCAAAGTAGCCCTCGATACCAACTCATGTCTAACACCTTATACACAGGCAGGAAAAGAGAGGGTTACTAAACAGAAGTAACTTYCATCATGCAGCTGCTCTGCACCTCCTTTCCAGAGCTGAGTCYCTTGTGCTGCTTTCACAGCCTGGCCAGGAGCTCCCAGCAAAATGAGATTTCCATTTGGCTGTGTAATGGTCACCAAAACCAGAGAGATCCTTTCCTGTTGTGAGGAAAGGGGGCAAAAGAAAACTGGGGCTCTGGGCTGGGGCTTTCTAACCAGACACTGATTTTTTCAGGACCACTGCCCAGCAGTGGGTACTGCCAAGGAATTACCTGGAATGCCAGTAAGATGGAAAAATCAAACTGTGTGTAGCAACATCATAATCACAGGAATCACAGAAATCAAGAAGATCACAGAATGGTCTGGGTTGGAAAGGACCTTAAAGATCATTCCCACCATCCTGCCATGGGCAGGGACACCTSCCACTATTCCAGATTTCAGATTCCAAGCYTYATCCAACCTGGCCTWGGGCACTTCCAGGGATCCAGGGGCAGCCACAGCTGCTCTGGGCACCCTGTGCCAGGGCCTCCCCTCCCTCACAGGGAASAATTTCTTCCTAAWACATCATCTAAACCTACCCYCTGTCAGTTTGAGGCCAATTCCCCTTRTSCTGTCMCTCCATGCCACATAAACAGTTCCYCTCCAGATTTCTTGTAGGATTCAGCAGACTTAGCAGAGGAAACTCTCCCCCCTCAGGATGCTATTGCCATATTTACTTCTGGGAGCTTTGCACAGGCAGTTCCCACTTGCAGCAGCAGGAATTACCTYGAGCAATCCACCACAAGCCAGGAGAACAGGGATCCCAAGCAGTGCTGTGTTTCTCCATTTCTCATCTGCACTGAGGAGGCAGGAGTTGAGTCACTGCAGGAAACCCAGGTTTCATCTAACAACTGCTTCCAACTCCAAACAGATGTTTCTGTGTCTTTCTTGCTCCTTATACAGGCTGTGTGGAAGCACCAGCAGATTTACAAAGGAGCAGATGCATGAGCCATACAGGCTTTAATATCAAGGTCCAAGTCATTGGGAAATAGTTTATGACTACTCTGTGTCCATGTATTTTGAGCAGTGTGCCATAGGAATACAAGATCAGCCTTGTCCATGATGGAAATGTTGATTGACCAGGCTGGAGTCAGAGTGGAGGCAGCAAAATTCCCACTGAAACTGGCAATTGTACCTGTCCTAGTGTGTGCTCTGCTCCTACAGTGACTCATGAAAATGTAGATTGGGTATTTAGGCTGGATCTCATCCAGTGCCTGGGGAGGTGTGTGCAAAACAACTCTGACTTTAATGGATATTTTATCAGGGCCCTTAACTTTCCAAAGGTGATGGAAGGATCATAGATTGACCAGTAAAAACTGTGACAGTATTAGAGTGTGGAAAAGCTAATTCTCACACTACATCATTTTTTATACTCACAGAGCAGTGAAAATTTGTCTCAGTATCCAAAATTTCTTACCCCCATCAAACACCACAGTCCCCMAAATCCATGATACTGGTTTAAATAGCAGACACAATTTAAAATCTCATTCCCAGAATTACAGCATGTTCCCAGTGTTTCCTAACATTTAGGATTTACTGCTTGCAAACTACTACTTTCACAGGAAAAACTGAAATCTGATATTCTGATGTGCTCAGGTAACTTCAGGAACTGAGCTTTAATGAGAAATGAGGATCAGACTTGSAGATGAGAGCAGGTGAATCCCACCTGAGATGACAAAAGTATCCATRGCTGCACCAAAGCACAGGGATAGGATCCACACACAGGGTGCCAGGTGGTCCTGTGCCTTTTTTGGCTTCCTTATGCACAATGCTGGAGCTCCTGGACTGTTAAGATTATTCAAATGCTTTAACAGTGGTTCTTAAGGCAACTGGAACACAAGCAGATAAAGGTAAATCAGCCAGCCACAGACCAGAGCTCGAAGGTGCATCAGGGAAATAATCCATTTAGAAACTGAATTCCTCCCAGTCTGTCCATGGATCGAGGCACAGGATGAGCCTTCACAGTATCACCCTGATAACTGTAAAAAACCCTGGTTTTAAGGAAATTGGAGATCAAGGTTGAAGTCCCAAAGACTCCAAGTGTCTGAACATGTGGGACACCTGAACATGTAACCTTCTAGGTGGATATGTACCAAATTAYTGCCTCTGATGGAAAAAACCCCATATTGACTAGAAGCACCAGAGAATCCTCAGGGAGAGCTTTGCAAGCACGAAGCACACTAATGCAGAGAACCACTTGTTTAATACACACAAGACAGACTTGCTTTCTAAGGTAATCACTGATAATAGGCAGTTATTAATCCCTTCAACTGTAAATTGGATTTTCCAGGTACCATAGACATCATTGACAGGGAAGTCACTGAAGCCTGACAGAGGAGACTGCAGGAGAAATCCTGCTCTCACAACAATGCAGGGCAACTCTGTCCCTGCCTCTTACAGGGACACAATTCCACAACTCATGTGAGCTGCAGAGATTTCTACCAACTGGACATGTCAGGGTTACCATTTCAGAGGTTTTCTTCCATCAAACACCCCAGGACATTTATAAAGCCCAGAAAAGATTTACAGCAAGCACTGGATGTTGCTRCTTCACTTAGCCCCACTGCATTTCMTATTGCTTTTCCAGACAAAAATTGGTTCCCTTATTTCTGAAAGGCCAAACATGCAAAGGAGAGCTCTAAKGTATGAATTATACAGTGTTGCAAAAGCTATCATCATGTCCAGTTTTTTTGGTGTTTCGATGTATAAATATTATCCCAAGGAGCTTTTATACTMATGGATAATTGCCTGCAGTGCACACTTAACCTTTGTCCACTTGAGTTGACTTGGTGGCGCTACCTATGTACATCAAACATCAATTCATCCAAACTGGCACCACATCAAAGGCATGTGGCCAAATTCCCTCTCTCCTGCACAGCTCAGCTTTACAGGATTTGAAGAGTGATGCAAAGCAGAGCCCATTCYACTTAGACTAATTGGACTAGATCCTCCAATAGCCCATTCCACTTATGCTGGGGAGAGATCCTGAGTTTGGGCTAGCAGGAAATCAGACACCGTAAGAAGTTGGTTATTGGAGCCACACAGATTCCAATTAAGTGCCAGTAAACAATCTCACCTGGTGTGACACACGATTCCTCTGTCAAACATTAAGTTTCTTGGGGAAAAAAACCCCTGAAATTCTATTTCATTAGGGCACATCAAGACAGTGCACATCCTCCTCTGTGTGTAAAAGAACTATGCTGATATCCTTGCTCCAAGGGAATAAAAAACACCCCTCAAATTTTGAGAGAAGAGGAACATGCAGGGATGCTAGAAATGGCCATTAGCTCCACTCCAGCTCCTCCACCTGTGCTCCATGAGAACTGGGACACTCAAGGTCACTTTTGGCTTGGCACTATGCATGTACAAGGTACAGCCAGGCAGCAGCAAAGTGCTGTGGAGAAAACACAACTGGTATGGGCACAGCAGCACCTGGGAGCCTTTCTGCAGGCACAGGCCTTCAGGAATGAGAAGTAACCACAGAACCAGAGCCAGCAGAGCTCTCCCACTGCCTGGGGCCGRGTTCAGGGTGAAGCTGGCATCTGCAAGAAAGCAAAGTGCTCATATTTGGCTTTTCTCCTCAAAGATCTCAAGGCTTCCTATTGCCCCCAGGTTAGCTGAGGCTGACTCACCCACAGCAGCCATTGAGAGGCTGATGAAGGTGGCAGGCAGCCCCAGGGCTGATGAAGGTGGCAGGCAGCCCCAGGGCTGGCCCCATGTGAGGTGCAGGGGGCACACCAAGCACCACACTTGCCATTAAGTTTGCTCTGCCTGCCCAGACCTCCCATGGGGACTCACTCGTGTGTATTCCTTGCACTTGTATTCAGCAGGGAGCTGTTTCTTCATTCCAAAGGCTGCTGCTGAAGTGCATGAACGATGCAGCAGAGCTCACCTTTGTGCTGTGCCATCTCTTGCAAGAGGGGCAGGGTGTGTGCCTCAGTGAGTGTAGCAGGGCTGTGCTCACCAGGCACTCTGCTCCTCCAGGCTCACTGCAGCTGCTCCCTGGAGAGCACCTGGGCACCAGGGACACACCACGTGCACYCTCAGCTCCACACAACCCTGCTCAAGATGTACATTCCCTGYGTTATCTTTGCACTCGTATGAAGTGCAATTACCTCCTCATTTTGCAGCTCTTTGTGGCCATTTAATCTCTCACGTTTCGTTGYTGACATCTCCAATAAGCCAACCCTGGTATTCCATACAGATACTGCAATTACAACACAGAGCAGCTCCTGACAGGATGAGTTGTATTTYGCTTCCTTTCTGTAGCACTCAGGCCACCAGTGCCCTGGCTGCATGTAATGACAGCAGAAACCATCCCGGATGATTTATGTGGGTCCCTAGCAGATAGTGATACTGCTATATATCTGTCTTAACCAATTAAATGGCTGGAGGCTCCCCAGAATACACCAGCAGAGCTACAATTTACATATGATTCTCTTTTCAGTATTAACTCCGATGTGATTTCCCCTTCCTTTCCTTCTGTTTAGCTTGGGGGGCTTTGCTGAAGCCTCTCCTGCCTTGCTGCCCCAAGTGTGCTGTCGCACACTCTGCAGCTGGGGGAAACAGCCCTCAGGTTTTGACACCCATGACAACTGGGTCACCGTGCAAGAGGGGGAAGGAAAACTGGCACAGTGTAGGAGGTTGGTGGATTGCTGTAACCTCCCTGAGGTGTCCCCACAAGCAGAGCGCTCCACCGGGCACACAACAAGCACCACCTTCACCAACAGCAGCTGATTAATAGTAACAGCAGAGACAGGAAGGGCCTTTGTGTGGATTCCCAGTGGAACTTTACTCACCCACACACCAGAAACACCCAGAAACAAGGACCCTGACAGTCCCAGGGCCCAGGCTTATCTGTGGGTACAAGGGGGTGGAGCCAATGGTAACAGCCAATCACYGAGAGGTGTGGGTGGGAGAAGGGAGTCCAATGACCAATAGGAGAACATAAGGGTAAACAGACAGGGGTACAAACCAATGGGATTACAAGGAACAAAGACCCCACCAGAAACCTGACCATATATGGTCATCCAGGGTCACACCAGCCAATGGGCCAATGGGGGGTGTGGCCCTGGGGTTGATTGACAGCCTGTCAGTTRAACAGGGGGTCCATAGGAAGGGTTGGGTGTAGGGGACATCCTGCCCAGGCAGAGCCCCGGCAAATCCCCTTGTGCCTCACAGGCCTCCACAGAAAACAGTCCCCAAAATACCCTGATAAATGGGCTTTTGCTTCAACCAACACAGAAATGTGCCAAGCAACACCCTCTGTGTGATCCCAGAATGACAGGTTTGGTTGGGTTGGAAAGGACCTCAATACCCCTCTAGTGCCACCCCTGCCATGGCAGGGACACCTTCCACTGTCCCAGGATGCTCCAAACCCCAGTGTCCAACCTGGCCTTGGGCACTGCCAGGGATCCAGGGGCAGCCACAGCTGCTCTGGGCACCCTGTGCCAGGGCCTGCCCACCCTCCCAGGGAAGAATTTCTCCCCAAAACCCCATCTAATCCTGTTCTCTGGCAATGAAAGCCATTCCCACTTGTCCTCTCACTCCAAGATCTTGTCAAAATCCCTCTCCAGTTCTCTTGTAGAGAAAGATCCTGAGGATGACTAAGCAGCTTGTGGAAAACCTCTCCACACAGTGCAAGGCAACATCAGATATTTTTCACTACTTTCCCAACTCCCAGTATATGCCAGGATGTGTCATATTCCCTTTTTTTTCTTGGCCAAGAAAATATTGCCTCCAGCTGCTCCRTCAAAATCCAAAGGGACCATTGGCTGGCTGTTAAAATTGGATGGGCCTTGTGGTAACCCTGCAGCTCATGCCCCTTCTTAATACCATTTGCAGCAAAAGCCAAGCCCAAGAAGTCTGTGCAGAGACCCCAGTATAATGGGTTTCCTGATCTCTGGTGTCAGTTAATCCCTAACTAAGGTGGATCTCAGAAATAATTGAATCCTTCAAGAACAGGTTTGATTTGCAAGAGGGCTGAAGGATTTAGGCATTCTCCTGCCACTGAATTTGTTTACACCTTATTTATATACATTAATGCCATGCTTTGGGATTTTTGCAGGTAGCGTTTGGCTACCTGCAGGAATCAGGAGGGATTATTTTCCCCTGCTGATTCCCAATTTGCCTTTTCAGCTTCCTCTTTATTTTCTGGCTCTTCTCCAAAGTGGTCAGTTTTAAATTCATCTTCAAACCTGGGGTAAGGAAAGACTCATTCCTACTTAATGTGTGGGATTTGTAGCAAGACAAATCTCAGCCTCCAGCACCATCATTCCCTGCAGAGCATCACGCTGGAGCTGACCCCAGCCTCAGAGCTGGCTGAGAAACCAAAGTGACTCTCCAAGAGAAGCCATCACACCCTGTCAAGGCATCACAGTCCCCTCTGCACCAGGGAGCTGCACACAGGCATTAAGGACACCCTTAGGAGGGGCTCAGGGAGGGATTTTGTGCAGCTCACAACAAGTGTGGGGATGTGTGGCTGTGAGGGGCTGGGAAAAGAGGCAGAGCCCAACAGCTGCTTCTCAGGCAAGGAGTCCCCCTCTCTTTGTGTGACCTTGAGCGTGTGCCATCAGCAGCACTCCTGGAAAATCCACTCTGCGCTGGGGATAATTAAACCAACCCACCTGGCAGGTGTTGGGGAGGCTTCTCCTCCAGAGTGATTTGTGACTGTCASATCACAGCGTACGTGCCACAGGGGAGTAGGGTTTGTGTAAGAGGAGCTCAGCTGAGATTAGCACTGCTGGGGCCAAGCAATGGATAAGGGACTGTGCCTGCCTTTGGGAATATCTAATTAAAGACCACATGGCTCCTAATGAACAGAAAAAAAGRAACTGATTGCCCTGCCTGTACCTTGGCAGAAAGTATCTTAATAGATGCACTGACTTTAGGGTGATGCCTTTTTCATTTATAATGGTAAAAGTAGCAGTGTGCTTGTATATATTCCTTAAAATCAGGTTAAATATTATTTTTAAGAAATTAATGAGTACTTGTGGTGTATGCTGAAGATGCAAAGAACATACAGAGCTAGTGGGTGTTGAGGAAAGCTCACACACTCAGTCTCCAGAAGGATGTATGTGTACCAGATGTATTTGTTGCCAATATTATGACTGGACTAGTCACACCAGTATAAAGTTTGCTTTCTTCTTACCCTCATTATRGCTCAACAAACTAATCCCTTTATTGATGACATAATGTGCATCCCTGCGCTAACAAATTATTTGCTGTGTGCAATTGATTTCTGCTGCTGTAATCACTACACACAAATTTCTTCTGTATCATTGCTCTGTAGAAAAATATGCCTTCCAGCAAGATTATAGAGAGTAATAGTGCGATTACTCAGCTTCCATGAAGTTATCTATCTGTTTAACCTCTGTGCAGCCTTTACAGTGGGTTTATACAGATATGCTCCAGGAATTTATCCACCTACACTTTGTAAAACACCTTGTTAAAGCACCTTCCATCTCAGCCTGAGGATGAACTTCCAAGTACTCCACAGACAGGACTGTGTCTAAGAGTAATTGCTTAATTTAGGAGAGCCAGCCAGCTTTCCTTTTTGGTGAWATTACTCTTCCAAAGTGAATTTCACACAGATGAAAGTCTCAGATCAGCAGCTCTGTGGACTGGACTCCTCTCCTGAGTACAAGCATGGTTTCCTCTGTGATCAAAATCTGGTCCCAGCCCAGCTGAAGGTAATCTGCCCCTTACATCTGCCAATGATCTTAAAGGTCTCTTCCAACCTAGAATTTCTGTGATTTCTGTGCCCAGGGAGGTGGTGGAGGCACCATCCCTGGATGTGTTTAAAAAAAGACTGGATGTGGCACTTGGTGCCATGATCTAGTTGAGGTGTTAGAACATGGGTTGGACTCGATGATCTTAAAGGTCTCTTCCAACCTAGAATTTCTGTGATTACACCAACTCAGATCTCAAATTTTATATTGGGAGGATGGATGAGGTGTACAAGCTAATGAATCACTGCATCTGCAGTCTCCTGTCCACCAGGACCATGTCCAAGTGCACTCCAAGCYCTTTCAGATGCTTTTGTCCCACTGCTCCAACACAGGTGCTCCCAGCCTGCTGGGTCAATATTTTGTCCAAAGGGGAGAATTAAAGGAAGTGAGCAGTGCCTGGATTTGAGGTGATGGCAAACTGCCACTGACATGGCATCACTGGGTCAGTGCCCAAGCTCACCTGCTCTGCCTGCTCCACAAAGATTCCAGGCAAAGGTTTGCTGGTAGGAAGCTTTTCCAACCAGACCAGCTCTGGGTCTGCCCAGCASAGCTTCCCCACAGCCTCAGAGCAGAGGCAGCTGCTGCTGCCTGACATTTCCCTGGACTCCAGCATCAGCTCCTCCCTGGCAGCAGCAGCAGCACACACAGGGTGCCTCAGTGCAGCTGAGGATCCAGCCCCTCTTGTTTATCCTGCTCCATAAACCTGTCTTGTAAAGGTCGTTGCTGGCCCTGCTCGCGTTTGTCACGAGGCCATTTTGCTCYGGTGTGCTCAGATGTGACTGATAAGCACTCGTGCCTGAAATGATGCAGATTCACAGCCCCTTGACATTCCCAGGTACAACAGTTGCTCACCAATCAAAAGCAAATGCCTTTCAATCACAAGAAGAGAAATGTTTCTGCTGCATTATGCACAATTACGTGCTCAGCTGTTATGAATAACTCTGAAGCTGCTGCTCCAAGACTATTTCAACCATATGTGCCACTTGCTCAGCCACTTTCTGCTGTCTTCCCAGGGAGGGAAGAGAAGGAGAGATGGTTTCACCCTGAAACAGCCATTATTTAAATCAGCTACAGCCAGGAGGATGATTTGGGCTCTTATAAATGTAAAATACAARCCATTAAGTCAACTTGGAGGTGTCAAACTGAATCCAAGTGAGGATCATCCAGACCCATCGAGTCCCAACATTCAAAATACACTTAAAAATCTACAGAAYACAAAGTTGTCTCAGAAAAATTTCCCCTTTCCTGACCCAAAAATGTCTGCCATAGGTACCTGTACAGCTAATGGTGCCTGGGATGCCCTGCTGTGATACCCACAACCAGCCCTCTCAGCAGCAATAAGAGCAAGTCAAGGAAAAATAAAAATATGTAGGCTATTTCCCTTTTTATATGTGTGGATGAGGAGTTGGTGCAATTAGCTCCGTAAAAAATTGAGTTTTCAGTAAGGAATGTTGTTCATGCTTCTAATTTGAAGATGCATTTAGGCCAGTGGTGTGCACCTTGTGAGAGGTACACACATGCTCACATACCCTGCTTGTGTGACAAAGGAAGCCATCAATAATTGCTGAGCCTGCAGGTACGAATTGTCTCTTGAAAGGAACTRAGAGACCTCAAGAGCACTAAGGAAAATAAAAGTCAACTGAGAAAGACAGGAATCTGACAGCTTTGCCATCTGAAGATGTCTCTCGGTTTCTTAATTGCACAGGTTGCTTCTGATTACATGAGGTAGCACCAGAAGTAGGTTACTCTGCAGAAAGAGGTGACAAAATGAGCAGAATTCCAGTATCTTTGATCTAGAGTYGGATTCACCAAGGCTCTCATTTCTGACAAAAATAGAAAACTTGGCATCATCACGTGGCACCACCACGACCAACGTGACATCTTCATCCACTGATCCCTGCCCCAGGCTCTGGCTGCTCCCTGGCACTGCAATGGTGACCAAACTGGAAAGAGATTTTAAAGATTGATACATAGAGTACAAAAAAGACTGGTCAAAAATACAGGGGTTAAAATATACTGGTTACAACCTGGTTAAAATATACTGGCCAATCCTCTGAGGTTGGCTTTTATACGTGCTCAGCTGACATATCTTGCATAATTAACACTTCCTCCTAGTCTGTTTTCTAGTCCAAATAAAAGCCCAAATAAGTTGTCAACTTCTTTTTTGGTTTAATTCCACCCRAGTCCTACAAAAACAACCCCTCATGCTGCCCCAAGTTCATTGTCCTCATCCCACMCCCTTCCAATGTCCAAATCACATCCAAAAAAGAGATTTATTCACCTCCAAAGGCAAGGTAGGGCACACCCAGATGAGCACCTCAAAGGCACAAAGCTGGACAAACACCAAACACACCAAGAGGCCAAGAAAACTGAGTAAATATCAGCATTATTTTTGATGCTGCCACATTTAAATCCATTTCAGTGTTCAGATTTGGATTTCTGAGGAAGCAGCACTGGAAAGTGGCTTTTTGAACAGCAGAAAGTCACAGGGTCAGATAAAAACCATCCACATGAGCACATGGTGGGGAAGAGGGGATGAATGGAATAAAGGAGGAAATTAAAACTGTGGAATATGGAATTTTATCCAGAGTCCTGCATGATTCCAGGGCTGCCGAGTTCGAGACAATGAGTAAATAAGAGAAACTGAAACCCAAGCAAATCTCTAGGATGAGATAAAATTCACTGCAGTGTGTTAGAGCAGATTTGAGGAAGGAAATGTGTGTGCCAACAGCAATTACTATGGAGAACTCGCTGAGCACAAGTCTAGAAGACTGGAAAATTGGAAAATAACAAACCAAATGTGGTATCAATATGCAAAAAATGAGAGCAAGCCTGGCACAGGAAATTACAGGGCTATCAGCTTAATATTCATTACATATAGGAAAACACAAGGTCCCTATTGTATACAAGAGTGTAATTAAATCAAGGGGTTCAGCTGAAATCAACTGCTTGTGATGTTTATGAATTAGCAGCAGATTCGAAAATGCAGCCACAGCCTCAGCATCCAGCCCAGGGCCTGGGGTTGTTACAAACCAGCCTTGGGGGGGAGTTTTCTCCCAGACAGTAAGTTTAAAATCTCACTCAGAGGTTTGGGGGGTGTTTTGCCTCGCATGTGATCAGTGCTGAGGAGGGTTAGCACAAACAGGCCATCTGAGGACAGTGTCTGGGGAAATGTGATGGGCTGATTTACTGATTCGTGCTTGTTTGTTTGCTGTTTAGAGCAATGGCAGTGAAGCAGATCTGTAATTCCTCCTGCTTCTGTCCCCCCTTCCTTCATGACAGTAAGATCTGCAGTTACCCCTGCATTTCCTGGGGAACAGGGAAAGCAGTGCCTGACTTCCACAGCATCACAGAATGGGCCAGTTAAAGGGGTCACCTGGTGCCACCTCCCTGCTCCAGGAGAATCATCCCAGAGCACAGGGCCCAGGATTGTCCAGAGGGGTCTGGAATATCTCCAGTGAGGAAGACTCCCCATCCTCTCTAGGCAGCCTGTTCAGGGCTCAGTCACTGCACAGAAAAGTTCTTCTTCTTCATGATCAGGAACTTCCTGGGCATCAGTTCCTGCCTGTTTCCTCTTGTGCCATTCCACTGRCAAGACCCTGGCTCCATCCTCTTGACACCCATCACCATTCAAAGGGTCATCACTTGGTGCCTGTGGAGGGCCCCTCTTGCATTTCTCCTGCTGCTCTCTCACTGCTCAGTTTGTGAAGTCACAGGGTTCTTTTATTTCCAAGGGCTCTGCCAGGCTCTGCAACAGCAACATTCACCCTCCAATGCCTGCTGAGCCAGAATGCTCTGCTGGCCCCCTTCCAGGCCAGAGACAGGAAAATTTACATTGAGACCTCCACTGCTGCCCAAGTGGCTTCAGAAAACTCTGAATCAGCATCCCAAGTCCAAGGATGTGGCTCAGCCTCCAGATGAAGGACTTCYCYTGTTTCCCAGAGCAGCTGTGGCTGCCCCTGGATCCCTGGCAGTGCCCAAGGCCAGGTTGGACACTGGGGCTTGGAGCASCCTGGGACAGTGGAAGGTGTCCCCATGGCAGGTGGGGGAACAAGRTGAGATGTGAGGTCCCTTCCAACCCAAAGCAGTGTGTGATTCTGTGAATTAAATGTGTTCAGCCAGGCAGATACCCTGAGTGATGCACATTAATCCTCACCTGCTTCTCCTGGACAAGGAACATGTAGGAACATTAACAAGCATTTCAAATGCTCCTGCAGTGCACCTTGCTGTCAGAAAGGCATTGCTCTGTCCATTATTGCCCTTAATAACCTCCAAGAAAAAGAATGAATGAACAGAAAGAGCCTGTTCTGAGTGTGCAAATATGAACATGATTTTGAAACACAGCAAGCGGTGCCAGGGGGAAAAAAATGCAAGTCTCTTCACTTTCATCACAAGTTTCTTGTATCAAGAAAAACATATGGAGGAATGACGCAGAACCTGACTGTGTTTTTTAAGTCAAAATGAGATCTTTGAAGAAATATCCTCTGGATTTTTATACTTACACCATCAACACTGGATAAAAAAGCTTGCTGCATTTTACAAGTTACAATGAAAATCCCACAGCAGCCCAAACATGGAAAGGATTTACAATATAGATCCTGATTCCAAACCCCATTTAGAGCAGGGGCAGAAGCTGGACTTTGATGGTCCTTGTGGGTCCCTTCCAACCCGAGATATCCTACGGCTCTATGATCAGCTATGCAGGACCAGCCAGTTCTTTGGAATAGATGGATTTTCCTGGATGCACATTGAAGGGAAAGCCACCACAGCAAGTCCTGGCCACAGAGCTCAGCCCAGAGGGCCCCAAGGGCAGACAGAAGAGCCAGGAAGCAAAGAAAGGTCCCTTCCCTTGGTCATTTCTATCAAGAGGTTTCAGCCCTGTTCCAGCTTAGTTCTTCCCCACAARGGCCTGGGCTGAGACACCCAGAGCAGTTTTGGCAGCAGCTTGYACAGTGCTGATGGAACACGGTTTAGTTAAAATGCACCTCACAAGGAGGAAATGAAAATCCTCAAGGCCACAAATTAAAAATTGYGACTTGACAGAACAACAATTTATAAATAGAAAGACCTATTTCCTGCAAAGATCCTGTGGACTGAGTATTGGAAACTAATTAGTGGACTGAATCACCAGGAAAAAAAAAGCTGTTTTCCTGTTACTCATGAGAAGATATTACTTTTCTAGCACTTTTCTTTTGGCACTGGTGATCAGCATAACCCTGTGGGCACTCCACAGCCCCTCCTTGGTGCATTTKCTTCCTATTCCAATAAAACACCCTAAAGTAAAGGACAAAACTCATCATTAGCCATTGCTTTTATAGCACCAGCAGCTGCACACTGTCTTTTTCCTCCTGATTATGTGATCATGGAGCAGGAAGGTGTCAGTGCACCTGAAATGCTTTACTGCAAATGCCAGCTCCACCCAGGAAGACATTCACAGAATGATAGAATGGTTTGGGTTGGGACCTTAAAGCTCACCCAGTGCCACCCCCTGCCATGGGCAGGGACAGCTCCCACTGTCCCAGGCTGCTCCAAGCCCCAATGTCCAGCCTGGCCTGGGGCACTGCCAGGGATCCAGGGGCAGCCTCTGCTTCTCTGGGCCTCACCTCCCTCACAGTGAAGAACTTCTTCCTAACAGCCAATTTAAATCTCTCCTGGYTTGGTTTGAAAGCATTTCCCCTTGTCCTRTCTCTGTTATCTRTGTAAGAAGYCACTGTCCCTCTGGGTTTTTTTAAGACCTCTTGGGAAGGCTGCCATGAGCTGTCCCCAGAGCCGCCTACTTTGAAGCAGAGATTTTTTCCTATTAAATTCATTAAGATAAGAAAAACCAAAAAACCTCAGGGCTCACTAGAGGACAGAAAGTGCAAGTGACCCCTGAGCAGGCAGCCTGACTGTCACTCACTTGTCAGAGAACTGCTGAGTGGGATGTGTTTGCAGGAAGYCTTGGCTTCAGCCAGCAATCAGCTCCAGTGTCAGCAGTGCAGTGCCACAACGCATTAAAGCAGGAAAAAATCAGCACAAAATCAACTTCTCGGAATGGTAAAGACCCAAATTTGCAGAGTGCAGAGCCCTTCCCCTCGTGACTACACCCACACAAGAGCACACGAGCACAAATTGGTGCTCAGYGCTGTTTCTAAATGAAAGCCAAGCCCCCAGGGGATGCAGTGGGGATGGATCATTCYGCATCTCCTGCTGGCTTGCCCCGTGCTCTCAGGACACCCACACTGCAGCCTCCCCAAGCACTGCTGGGAAAAGCACCGGGACAGCTCACAGAGCAAGAGGGGATTGCAGGTGTGCGCCTCAGGGCCTCTGGGTACGTGCCAGGCCAGCCGCAGTCGACCACACAAACCGCAGTAATCGCTAGTGAGTCCGGAAGACCCGATGTCTCAGACTCTTGTGTGACGCCTCCACGAAGGCCACGCAATGAGGGAAGGACTCAAGAGGGGGGGCAGAACTCAGGTTTATTACCTAAATATGCCAGCCCTCAAGAGCCCTGAGGAGCTCTGGGCAACAGCTTTTATACAAACACAGCAACCAATCAGAACTAGGAACAAAGTAACTGACAGGGACCACACGACCAATGAGGGTATTACAGAGGAGTGGCCTAGAGCGGCTGCCCAATCACCCCAGACTCCTTACAGATCCTTCTAGAAGTAGGGGCGGAGCCAAGGGTAACGGACAGCTGCCTCAGGGAGGGACAAGGTAATTGCAGGGGAGGAGGCAACTGATGGACAGGAGAAGAGGACCCTGGGGCAATCCATAGAATAGAAACAGGGGTGTCAGGGCAAACCAAATACAATGAAACCTTCAGGACAAACCCYAACAGGGGACCAGAAAAGCCTTTGAGAAAGGGGAGGCAGGCTGCAAGGCTATTCTGCACACACAGGAGGCACAGGATGCGAGGAAGAGTGCAAATGCTCTCAATCCTGAGGTCTCTTTGGGCATCCTCCTCTAACTGGGATGTCCCCAGGAGTCATCACACCACTGCCCAAGTGAGCCAGCAAAGGAACACGATTCTCCTGACTCCCTGCAGAAATCAGTGTGATGAGATACAAAACAGYCCTACACAAACCACCCCAGTCAAGAGCAGGGCTGTTCAGAGAAGGAAGTGTTCTTTTATTACCAAATTAACTTTAAAAACCACATCCAGTTCACTTTCCACATCAAAGATCATAATCTACATGTAAAATAGAGGGTTGATGAAAAAGGAAGTACTTGGGAAACGTATTTTAAAATTTAAAACAGAACTACCACTGATTCTTCTTGCTTGTAAAGAATCTGGCTTTTTTGTGTAACAAACTACTCCAAGATCTCATTTGCAAGCTACCACTGCTTTCTRCTCTGGGTTTTGCTGGCTGCTCACTTACTCTTTGGGGATTTCATATTCTTCTAAATTTTGTAAATGGCCTCTAAACTGGACATGARCATTATAAAACACATTTCAATCACCCTCACAATTTAGGCTAATTCATTGGCAACTGTACAAAATGCTATTTACWAGGTACTTCCATCAGCTGGTATCTGGCATTAAGTATTTTGAATCAATCTACCTTCATTTTCATCTCTTATTTTTCATACAAGGGAAATTATTGATCGAAGCTTTTCAGCCTCATTTAATATACTGGAATAGGCTTTAAATTTTCCCATGTAAACCCCAGTGGATATTAGCAACCCTGTCTTGCTTAATGCAACACAAATCAGTCTCCCCTGATGAGACCACAATATTGAACATGATATCATGGCCACTTCACTCATTGATGGGCCCTGAGACAGGCACCTGCTGGAGCCTCCCCAGGGACTGCCACTGGAGTGTGCTTGGAGTTACCAGGTGCCTTAAAGGGAGAAATCATAGAATTGTCAAGGCTGGGAAAGATCATGAAGTGTGATTGTCATCATCGTGCTCACCACTAAACYGTGTCCCCARGTGCCACACCTACACRTATTCTGAACACTCCTAGKRATGGTGACCCCCSATTTCCATGGGCAGCCTGTTCTAGTCCTTGGMAACCCTTCCCATGAAATCATTATTTTCCCARATATCCAATTTGARCCTCCCCTGGTGCAACTTGAGGCAATTTCCTCYTTTRCCTCTCGAGGTCATTACAGTCTCACAGAGTAATACCCAGGATGGGTTTGGGGGCAGGCAGACTTTTCCATTGCTCCTAYCAAGTTTGCATTCAGTTTTTGAATCACTTGGAATTTTGCATGCAGTTTCTATTGTGATGGGTGTGTTCCAATGCTCAGTTAGATATCTGTATGTTGAGGACAGAAAGCTTGGCTGAATTTTGATGAACTCATTCTTGAATAAGTAAGCAAAACACCACAGAATAAGACACTCAGCCAGCTTCAAATAAATACATATGGTAGGAAAACAGCCAGCTAGACAAACAGAATATATCACACTGGAACAAGCACTGATGATTTTGTAATGACTCCAGGAGCTCTCGGCAGATTAGATACTACTGCAAAAAACAACATGCAAATGTCTCCGTCCAGTTTACAGCAGAAAAAAAATTCTGCTCAAGTTACCAAAGCAGGAGTGAACAATCCAGCATGGARTGCCCTCCTCCCCCTTATCAGGAGCTAGGGCTAATTGTAGGAATGGGCACTGAAAATGATTCCCCCAGCAGCCCCCCAAAACTCCCAGGCCAGCTCAGATCTCAAGGGGCTTAGGAGGGAATGTTTCAGAGGTAGGACAAAGGATTTCCAAATGAGGCTCTCCCCCAAAGTTGTCTGAGATGTTTATTCTTTGATGGTCCGAGGGGGCGAAGAGAGAGAACAAAGGAGAACAGGGCCTTATGTAAGTTTGTCCAGGGGAGGGGATAGCTGGACATAAGTTAATAGGGTCAGGGAAGAAGTGAAGGGTCAAGATACATGTTCACAAATTCCAGGGGTCTCTGAGAGGGGGAGAAGCCATTTCCCATAGAAATGCAACAGGCACAATGTTAATGTGCCCAGCACAGGGTGATGCTTCCCCAGGCAGCAGGATTTCCTGAGGCCATGGTGGATCTGTGCATTGGAGATCCTGTTAGATAAGGACATCAGCATGGATTGRGTGGGAATACAAAAGTGTTTTCTTGTGAGGAAACACACGACTGCAAATGCTGTTACAAGCTGAGCCCAATACAAGATAAAAGTGCTTTGAGCTGCTGTGGCATCCCTGATACTGCATTTGATGCTGAAGGAGAGGGAGTGAATGTGCTCCAGGGCTGAACTTCCAGCAGTCCATTGCACGGGCTAATTTGTGTGCAGGCTGCTACTTCAGGATGTTTCTGTGCTAACAGAGACTAATCATAGGATAAGTAGAGCAAGGTGAGTACATATGCTGCCCTTGTTTTCTTGCAGCATAATAGCATCATCAATGAAGCCTGAATGCAGCCCAATTAGCATAGAGTAATTAGAATCAYGGCTGATTTTTCGTTTACTTTTGCACACGAGAAAGAGGTGGTGGTTGCAGTATGTGGGGCTGCAATCCAATGGATAATCCCATCATGCAAAGCCTGTATGCTGTTCTCTTATCAAAGGAGGCAAGGGAGACACTAAATTTCCTCAATATGCTCAAATTTYAGTTGTGGCCCAGTTGYAGAGGGGTCCTGGYTGCAGAGGAGGATGGTGCAGTTCAGCWCCAGGYCAGTGTGGCCAARTTGTTTATYYTMCACCACCCWCATCATTGCAGGGGTGTGCTTTGGGCWGGGAACACRGGAATTCATCTCCCCTCACTCACTCCAGCAGAGGAACTGCTGCCACCAGCCCAGAGCTGRTCCCTCTGCCACCCACTGATTCCCCCTGCTCCTGTTTTCTCCACGGTGTGACTGCAGATGGGCCTGAGGTTCAGCAAGGGACAGCTCTGAGGCACAACTGAGCTAGCAGGGCTGGGCAGTGTGTGCTTGGCGTGTGGCAGGGATGGAATCACCCAGAGAGGCTGAGAGTGGGGACTGAGCACAGGGAACTGCCAGGAGCTGAGCCCAGGGAGGGGCTGCACAACCCCTCCATGGGTGACCCGGCTTCCACGGTTGGTTTGTCCTTGGCTGCTGTTGTTTTGGGGCTTGGGGGTGTGAAATGAGCCACAGGAGCTGCCCCACCATCCTGCCTTTGTCTGGACACCACATGGGTGCAATCCCTGGGAAGCGTTTCCAGCTTGTGTCTTTTTGTTCCTGGTGGTGAGCACCCTTCTGTGGGTAAAACACCTTCTCTTCTTTGTATTCTTTTGCTATCAATACTGCTGTTATTACTCTGTGTGTCTTACTCCATTGCTTTGTGCTTTAAGTAAATTGTTGTTTCAACCTATAGCGTCTCCTTTTTTGTCCCTCCCTTCCCAGAAGGGGTGGGGGAAAGGGGGTGAGTTTTTTGGAGCTCAGTTCCCTTCTGGTGTTAAAACCAGCACTCTCTGGGAAGTCTCCAGTTTACCCAAAGAATGTCTAAGCACAGGCTGTGTTCCCAAGGGATAAGCACACCTGTAATAACTGTTGTCTTTAAAGGCAAGTGGAAGCTTTAACAAAAAATCAGAATTTTAAAAAAGACATCTTTTAGCCTGTAACCTTTAACAAGTTGCTGACTGCTGCTTAGAGCATAACAAGCATTAGGAGCTTGGCTGAAGAAACCCTGTGCACTTGTCCTGTGTTGCATGGCTGCCTTAGGAAAGAGCAGCCAGCAGATATTGGGAGAGGGAGCTTTCAGAGCAGCCAGTGATGCCTTGGGAAGGCTGACCTGGAACAGAGACTGGCCAGAGCTGGAGAATAAAGCAGATATTTATTGAAAGGCCTTTAGGGTGCACCTTGGGCAGCACAAGAGCCTGGCCAGGGCTACACCCAAGGTGGACCCAGAATGGTCACAAAATGGATCCAAAATGGTCACAAAATGAACCCCTGGTCACGAGGTCTCACACTTTTATAAGTTTTGGTCCATTTGCCCATTGGGGTAAATTGTCCAATTACAGCTTCAGGTTGTGAATCCCATCTTTCTTGTTTCTCCCTTCAGCCCACCCTTGTTTGTGCTTTTGGGCCTGAA
This sequence comes from Alauda arvensis, assembly GCA_902810485.1. NCBI lineage: Eukaryota > Metazoa > Chordata > Aves > Passeriformes > Alaudidae > Alauda > Alauda arvensis. The sequence goes on from CADDXX010000468.1 coordinate 604,774, forward strand.
AGCTGTCCTTGGTCTCCATCTGGAAAAGGATTTGTTCTGTCTCCCTACTCTCTGAAGAGAGCTCACTGCAGTTAACGTGAGGCTCAGAACTGCACCTGAGGCAGCACAGAATTTGAAAAACATGAAAGCTGAAACTTAAGGCATCACCAGGACTCCAGCATCTGTGGAAGCTGGCTGAGCTGAGCACTATTTATAACCCATCCAACACTGAAGAGTCTCTCAATGCTTCTCCAGACTGAAATGGATGACTTTTATGGCCCATTTATGGCCCATTTCAGCAGAGCAGCTAAACATGTTCCAGGACTGGTATCTAGATGTAAATAAAGGAGATGGCACTGGGCTGGCACCCAGGCTCCTGGTGCCCACCTGGCCTGCACAGCCCTGAGCCCACACTCTGCTAACAGAGGGCAGAGCTCCCTGGGACCCCCCTTCCCTTCAGAACCCAGACTGCAGCACACAGAGCTCCTCCCCACAGCTTCCAGCCCTGGGGAAATCCCATCACCTGCTGCATCTCCCCTGCCAGGACCTGCAGCACACCCGGCCTCACACCAGCAGTCACACAAACAAAACACACCTTAACGAGGATTTAGACCAACCCTCTCTGTGGTGTCAGGACCACTGAGATTTGTGTTAAAGCATGATTTATTGCTCTTCTCTTCTACGGTCTCATGAAGACGTTCACATCATAAGTCAGAGGTCAGTGGTCACAAGATCTCTMGTTACAAAGCCTTTTAAAAATTTATTAGCCATTAAACTACTGCCACAAGGATTGTTTTTGTCTTTAAACCAATCACTATTTTGTGTTTTTGCAGCAGTGTGGACCTTCTTAACCAATCATACAACGACACACAAACTTACAGGACTACACCTTAAAGCTTTTTTCTACCTTTGTAACTACTTCTCTATCTAAGCTTTAAAACTTTCCACTACCTGGCTTGGCATGTTTCTGCTTAAACTACGAACCCACATTCTGGCTTCTGGTCTCTAAATCTGGAAGCCTTTTCCAAGGTCTCAGATCAAACCCTGTGTCCATTTCAGTGCCTGGGCCTGCATGCTCAGGGTTTTGAGAATTGTCTGTGCCTTGATTTCCCCCACCCTGGGAAAGGCAGAGGGGCTGGTYTGGAGGGGTTTAAAACCCAGGAGATTCTTCATGTGTTTTGTTCATGTGCTGTCCAGGAGAAGGGAATCACATAAGCCAGGGGGGCAGGACATAGTGCTTTCTATGGCTGGGAATGATGATACAGCAGGAAAGGGCATATAAGGAAAAGTATTATATAAGATGTAGGTTTTACAAGCTTTATAAAGACTCTCTYAGCACTTGTTAGTGGCAGGAACCTCCCTGTGGACCAACCAGTCTGAAATGGGAAGGACAGAAAAGTGCCTTCCATTTAAAGAAATGGGCTGTGAACGTGCTGTCAATGTCTGTGATTCTTTTTATTGATTTACAGTGTGTAAGCCATAAATCACTCCACCATTTACTGAGCCCATAACTATGCATCACTTTGTCAGGGAAACTCCTCAAATTTTAAGGGGSATATGCAAGAAAACAGATTTCCCTTTCATTGACTGGGCTCAGCCAGGGCTAGATTTAAAACACAGGGTGGGGTGATAGATAYAGATAGAACATTTTAATTTGAACAGCTGCCCATATCTGCTGTTAAGCTCTCCTGGGATTAATTTTTGGCCACAAAGGGAGAGATGGAAGCCTTGCTTCCATTCCACTGATCAGGGGTTTGCCTCTCTTGCCAAACAGATCTTACACCCTGAACCCCTGCTCCAGCCCAGCTGCAGAGGAGCCTCTGGTGGCACCAAATTGAGAGGGAACATCTTGGCTGGGGAGCAGGGCTGTCAGCTGGGGCAGGAGCAGTGTTTGTCCTGAAGCTGGTTTTGCCCAGGGCACCAACACCACCATCCACTCTGCCAGGATCTTTAAAAAAATAGCCAAAAGCGTGTCAATCTTATCTCCCAACAGATTTCAGGACAAAACCTATGATTAATGAGTTGCAAACAAATTAATAGCTGGCTTCAGTTTGAATGAGATTTCCACCTCCTCTTCCTTAATTCTCAACAAGTCCTGCAGAGTTAAACAGCTGAGGTTTGGTTTACCCACAGCATTCAGCAGTGATGTTCTTGGTACAAAAATCTTACCTGAAGGGCAAGACCTACCTAAAGACTCTTACAAAATCCAGCTGCTTTCTGCAGAGCATCTACACACAGATAGGTGTTCAATGTCACCCTGAATTTTTAAGCCTTCTGATAAGTYGTAGCTTGGAGTCAGTTTTCCCATGGGTTTTCATGTAAACAACAGGTGTTGTTTTCTAACTAGCTTGGATATTTACATTCTTCTTAGAGGGATGGATTTCTTTGACAAGCATGTGTATCAGCCAGTGTGTGTGTAGAGGTGGTGCTTTCCTCCACCTGTCAGAACCTTTTATTCCTTTTGCATAAATATCCCTGGAATTCAATAAACTTCCTTCTTCTTTTCGGTTCCCCTCTTGACTGCGTGTCGTGTGTTCTTTTTGGTGTCAGTGCGACAGTTCAAGGCTCACCCCAGCAGTCACCACCTCCTCTGCCATGGGAGCAGCACTAAGCCATGAGAATTTTGGGGTGAGCGTGGCTTCACCCACACAGGGAGCTGGCAGAGCACCATCTACCAGCACTAAGAACTGCTCCTCCCTTGGTGGGACCTGCCRTGCTTGGGTTGTTTTATGTTTGAAATAACCTTGCTGATCTGCCTCGTAAGGCATTTCATTCTTTGTATGCTAATTCCAGCCCGAGGCAAAAATCCATTCTTCTTCAGCACGAGCCCTGCACACCTTCTTCAGCCCAGGCTGGTACCTGGGTTTTGCACAGGTGTAAAATTAAGGTGTGATTTAGTGCTTTGCTGAAGAAGGACTGCTTGCTGCAGGAGCACTGAGTTGGCTGCACTGGGACCTTGCTGCTTTAAGGTTTTCTGATTAAACATCCCCACCAGATTTCACTGCAGGAGGCTCTGAGGAGCAGTTCTCTGCCAGAGTGAAGCAACTGGGATAATTCAGGTCTTTYGCTTGCTCTGGGCTGATCACTGAAGGGGCAGAAATTAATTTCCTATAAACACAGGCGTATTTTTTTTCACTACCTTGGCAAATGCAGCTGTAAATAAGCCATTACAGGGGCTGATCTTTATGATGCGTGACTTTGGCTYGTCCCAGTGGGGGATTATTTTATGAGGCATTTACATAAACATATACAAATCAAAAYGGCCAGCTGTGCTTCCCCTGTACCTGCAGCCTCCAGATACTGCAGGTAATTCACAGAGCCAGCAGCCTGAGGTGGGGCCAGCTCAGTGCCTGGATGGACAAACTGAAGTGAGAGCCAACAGGCAGCCCCAGTGCCCAGGCTGGGGGGCTTTGAGGAGCTGCTCAGCACACAGCAAGGCAGCCAGGGTCCCACAGCAATGAATAAACCATCAGATTCCCCACACAGTCTGTGGGGATGGTGCTGTTCATCAAGACTCCACTACRATCCCTCTGAAATACATTTGTTAAAACAGTTGACTCTGGACTTACTGAAGAGGTTYTAGAGTCCTTGTTTTAAATATATTTTGGGCATTGTTTGATGGAAATTTGTGGTGGGTTGACTCTGGCTGGATGCTACTCTGTCACTCCCCTCCACATCTGCACAGGGAAGAGAAAATATAACCAAGGGTTCATGGGTTAAAGTAAGGACCAGGAGAGATCACTCATCAAACACCATCATGGGCCAAACAAGCTTGGAGTTATTAATTGAATTTGTCACCAACAAAATCAGAGCAGGATGGTAAGAAGTAAAATAAGACCTAAAAAAAAATCACCTTCCCCCACCCCTCCCTCCTTCCCAGCTCTAGCTCCTCCCCCAGCAGCTCATGGAATGAGAGTTATGGTCAGTTCAGCACAGGTTGTTTCTGCTGCTTTCAGGGAGCAGAGTCAGAGTCCTTCTCCTGCTCCAGTGTGGGGTCCCTCCCATGGGAGACACCTCCCCATGAACTTCTCCAACGTGAGTCCATCCCACAGGGAACAGTTCTGCACTAACTACTCCAACGTGGGGCTGTTTCCAAGGGGTGCAGTCCTTCAGGCACAGTCTGTGCCAGTGTGGGTCCCTCACAGGGTCACAAATCCTACCAGGAACCCTCTCTCCATGGACCCAGGGCCCCTGCTCCAGCACAGGCTTCCCACGGGCTCACAGCTCCTTCAGGCATCTCCTGCTCTGCTGTGGGCTCCTGGGGGGCTGCAGGTGGAGCTCAGCACCCCCTGCCCTCCCTGGCTGCAGGGGCACAGCTGCCTCTGCATGGGCTGCACCAGGGGCTGCACCAGGGGCTGCACCAGGGGCTGCACCAGGGGCTGCACCAGGGGCTGCAGGGGCACAGCTGCCTCTGCATGGGCTCCTCAGGGGCTGCACCAGGGGCTGCAGGGCACTCTCAGCTCTGGCACCTGGAGCAACTCCTGTCCCTCCTCCTGCCCTGCCCTGGGTGTGCTGTTCCTCCCACATGTCCTCACTCCTGTCCTCTCTGGCTGCAGGTACAACTGCTCAATAATTCCCTTTTTTCCTTCTCCAATCTGTTATCACAGAGGCATTACCACCATTTCTAGCTGGCCCAGTTTGGCCAATGGCAGGTCCATCCTGGGGCCTCCTGGGATTGGCTTTGCTGGACATGGAGGAAGCTTCCAGAAGCTTCTCACAGATTTCACCCTTGTAGCCCTTCTGCCACCAAAACCTGGCCAAACAAACCAAATACAAAATTCAACAGTCATAAAATGTYACCACCACGTCAGGATGGAAATGGTGTAGGTGTGACTGTGACAACATTTTCTCCTGGAAGACCTTGAAGGCACAGGTCTTCCCTTTAGATCTCAGTATCTAGAGCTCAGTGCCTAAAATCACTGCTTTGTTCCTTAAATTAGCAAACGTTTACTCAGCTTATTCACCTTGTCCAAGGCCAGGGAAGGAGCCAGCAGCAGAAGCTGAGTCCCTGATTTCTCTTCTCTTTATCCTAGTGGGCATCAGCCCAYTGCCCAACTCCTTTTCACTTACCACTGCTATTTTCTTCCATAACATCAGTCTTGGCCAGCTGACATCAGTTCAGACACTCAAGTGCCTCTGCCAAGAGTCTTCAACTCAAACAGTCCTGCCCCATGAGGCACTGCAAGTCCTCAGAGAGGTTCCACACTGTGCCCTCCAGCCAAGGCAGCTCAAGCACAGCAGCGTGTCCATCCTCCCACCCCTCTGCTGATGCTCGTGGGAAGCCAGGCCTCTCACAGGGCAAAACCTGCTGATTCAGCCCCAGTCTGGAGCTGGGGGAGGTGTCTCTGAAGGCTGTCACAGAATCACAGAATCACAGAATTTTTTGGTTGGAAGAGACCTTCAAGATCATCGAGTCCAACCCATGTTCCAACATCTCAACTAGATCATGGCACCCAGTGCCACATCCAGGCTTTTTTTAAACACATCCAGGGTTAGTGACTCTACCACCTCCCTGGGCAGATGGTTCCAGTATTTAACCACTCTTTCTRTGAARAACTTCCKYCTTAAATCAAGCCTGAATCTCCCTTGGTGCAGCTTGAGGCTGTGTCCTCTTGTTCTGTCTGTTGTTGCCCGGAGAAAGAGCCCAACCCCAGCTGAGCACAGCCACCCTTCAGGGAGTTACAGAGAGTGATAAGGTCACCTCTGAGTCTCCTTTTCTCCAGGCTAAACAACCGCAGCTCCCTCAGTCGTTCTTCATACGGCTTGTGTTCCCAGCCCCTCACCAGCCTCGTTGCTCTCCTCTGTCAGGCCAGGTTTAGCAGCTGATTGAGCTCAATTAAGTTTCCTGCAGCCTGTTTATTTCTTGCAGCGACAGAGGTGCCTTCACCACGCATACAACACGTGGCATGTTCCAGCCCTCTCCTTTCCCCAGCCATGCCACACTTACACTCTTCCCATTTGATCTCTGCTAATGCAGATAAAACCTCAGGCCAGCTGCTCCCTGAGCAGTCAGGAAATGACAGCCAAAGTCTMTTCAAGAAACTGCATTCAATGGATGGGGAGAGAAAGAGCACATTGCTTTGAGGGCATGGCCTGATTTCCTCTCCATKCCCATCAAACAGACTTTTCCAAACTCTTCTGCTTTCGGAACAAGGTCAATCCTTGAAGCAGCYGTGTTGGATTTCAGTGGGCTGTGCAGCCTGATCAAGAGACTGCCCCTCCTCCCCACCTCTCCTGGRCTGTTCTCATTTGCTTGAAACTGCCCCAGAACAGCCCCTGATTCCCCTCCATCTCTCTGGTGGCCTGTCTGTGTTCAGGGGACAACTGCTTCCCTGTGCCTCTGCTCCAGAGAAAACTCAGGCTGGCTTAGACAAGCCATGGTGTCTGCAGGATTGCTACTGGTTATCTGGCCTTTTAATTATAGATTAAATAATGGTATTTGGCTCCCTAGAAGGTTTTGGTATCCCAAAGCTGTGGGGAAGTGGGATGAGAATGAAGAGAGCTTCTGGTGTCATGGGCTGGAGCAGCTCCTGCCCTCACCCAGAGGCTCTCAGATTGCAGGCTCAGAGCTCAGCAGGACCAGCTGGGGCTGCTTTGGGAACTGGATCCAGGCAGCAAAGGACACAGGGTGGGATGAGACAGGAGGTACCTGGGGGAAGATTGCTGATTGCAATCCAGAAGGGAGATTCCTGATCTGCAGCCACAGCACGTTGTTCCCACAGCCCTGCAGCTGGGTGCTTCCCCATGCACAGAGTACACAGAGAGAGAGAGCTCTTGCTTTGCACTGAGGCTGTGCTTTAGGCTGGACATGCTTTGTGCAAGTTCTGAGTGAGGTGCACTGTGGCAGTGCACAGTGCATTCAGAGAAAGATGAGGGTAGCAGCTTCTCTGGATTTACAGGTCTGCAGCTCTCCAGTGTTCCCATGCTGATAAAGTCTTTCCTGTTGTCCTCCAATGTGGGAGACCAGAGTGTTCCTCTGGGTCTCCTGGATGGGCAGCAGCCAGGACAGGGGGGATGGGCTCACACAGCCTGCTTGAAAGACAGCATTGGCTTTGATCTGACACCGTGGAGAAGGCTTCCAAAGCTGTCTGAGGATTTGGATGACACGAGAGTTTGATTGGTGTGGTTTTTATTATATCACTGGGTGTATATTAGTTTTGGTTTCTCTGTATTCTTATTATTAGGCAAAGATGGAGGAAGATCAATGTGATAAAGTCACACTTTCCTGTTCTTCTCTTTCCTCTTTGCAAAGGGTGATGGTTTTTTAGGTTTGGGTAAAAGTGTGATTTCACTGTGTGACTTGGATTTTAGTTATTGGATTTTAGAGGAAAACAATGTTAATGTAGTTTAGATTATAAAAACCCAGGTGCTGTTCCAGGGCGGGGAGAATTCACTTTTCCAGCTGCTTGTGAACACCACGCTGGTCTGAACTTAGAGATAAAGATTTTAAAATAAACATCTTCAAACTGCAATCCAAGGACTCTGATTTCTTCTTCCAAGCACGGGCAGTGAGAAAACAGCCACTCACCACAGTCCAGAGTTATCTCAGAAGAGAAACCCCGGCACTCCAACCTGGCTCTGAGTGATCCATGCAGACAGGCTCAGTTAGATACAAATGTCAAACCACCCAGCTTGGTGATGCTTTATAAATACCACAGTGAGAGAAAGGGAAGCCTTTCCTTCTTCACAAGCTGTTGTCTTTAACTGGATAAGAGTCAGCCTAGAAAGCATCATGAGTTCAAAATCACTCAGTAACATCCAGCAACTGGGTTAATTTGAAGTTGGCAATGCTTTCACATCAGTKTGCTGCTACAAAATCCAGCCCACCCTTTGAGGAGCGGAGCAGTCAGAATAAAGCATCAGTTCAAAAAGCACTCAATGGTATTCTCATCCATCATTTCCCATCCCTTGATTTATTTATTCTCCCCAAACTGGTGGATACTGATTACTCACTCTACAGACTTGCATAGATCAATACCTGTTTTCAAAAGAATATTGTGCAAAGCTGAAGGAATTAGTTGGTTTTGTAATGGGGAAGAAAAAGGGTGTCAATCAGACCTCTGGACCTTCCTGTCAAGGCACAGCAGTGCTCCATGCCACAGAACAAAAATATGAGACAGCAGAAATAAGCCAGGCTGGTAGGAAAAAGGACCTGTGCTTCATAGGAAAGGCAGAGGCAACAGAAGAGGATCCCCTAAAGACCTGGCACTCCCTGGTGCTTTCCCTGCCACACCTCTCCTTTCCTGCAGCACAAMCCTGGCCCTTGGCTCTGCAATGCTGAGCAATTTGTGGTCTCACCTGGAGCARTGAGGGGACAGGGATGCATTTTCTCAGCTGTCTGCTCAGCAGTTAATTAGACCCCACCTAAGTGCTGCTGCAGGGCAATCAAACCCCAGCAGAACGTGAGGCTGGAATGTTCACATCCACCCAATTGCTAATGAAAATCAACAAGAAATGGAAGATGACATCCCACAAATACCTTAAATTTCAACCTTGATACCCAAACCACAGGTTACCAGCACTCAACAGCATTGTGAGAAGATTTCAGTGACACTGCCAGGACCTGGCCCTGCTTGTAGGAGGTTGTGAGTTTGAGAAAGGTGGTGGTGTCCTGATAATCTCCCTAAGAACCAAGCAGAGCTCATACAGARAGTGTAATACTTTATAACTGACTACACAAGTCTTGTAAGAAAAGTAAGAAAAACAAATCTTCCCCCAAAGTTCAGTACACAATCAGGATATTTTCCTGAAGAATTTACGTGCTTCTATGAGGCTCTTCCACATGCAAGTTGTTTGTTGAATTTCTGTCACACAGCCTGGGAGCAGCTAGCCCCAGGAGACATGAGCTCTGCTGCTTTAACAAGCTCTTTCARGGGAAAGCCTTGCCAAGATCAGTGYTTGCTGTTAGTGCAGTAAAAGTCACTGGAGTGCCCATCTCTTTTCCTTSAAACTGGCAAAGGCACCACAGGAAAAAAACCTAAAAAAAACCAGGATCTGGAATTGGATGCTGTAAAATGAAATCCTTCACCTGGCACAGGTGCTCACAGGAAATTATGGTTCTGCTCAGAGATTGAGTCCCCCAAGGTACAGCTCCATTATTCTTTTATTTGCATCTTCTGCCCAAAGCTGACTTTATTTCTCAGCAGTGCCCTGCTGGTGCAGCACTCCCCTCACTGCTGAGCTGCTCCCCGTCTGTGGCACAGCCTGTGCASTGCTCTGCACTGCTCTCCAATTAAACTGCACACTGAGAACATGTTGACATTGTTAAGGTTAATGACCTAATGATGAGCACCAGGAAACAGGTTTGCAATAAAATGCTCTGTACTGATTGCTTCCATGATGAATGCGAACAATATGTTGGAGTGGGAACAATATGTTAAACAATATGTTGTGGTTTATCAATGTCAGGGTGCAGCCCTGCTGCAGAGGCTGCTGCCTGCAGAGCCCAGGGAGGGTCACTTTGAAATGAGCACAAGGAAAAGATTGGCTCTCACAGGGGAGGAAGGAGCAGTCCCAGCCCCAAGGAGGGCAGGAGCAGAGCCTGATCCAGCTCAGCAKCACCAGGAAGCATGGGCCAGACCTGGCAGGAAACACAGACTTGTTACACCTGCCACCAGAAATGAGCCACCTTCTAAAAGGCTGGGTTAAAATAACACAAGAACTAGAGTTTAATGCAAGACAGRTTTGGTGCCCCTGAGAAACAGGCACAGTGAAGCAGACATTGGTACAGAAGAGCAGCTCAGCTGTTTTGTGAATAGATATAAAAAATTTAGGAGCTGAAAAACAGAACTTCTAAAGAAGTATTTTCCTTATT
>CADDXX010000468.1:614777-630460 GCA_902810485.1 Alauda arvensis
CACTGCTTTGTGCAGCTGCCTCCCCAACACCAGCAAACCCCACAGGAGCAGCACCCACGGCACRAACTCCCAGAGCTCCAGTTAATTAGAACTACATTAGCATCAGGCCACACAGAAACCAGGGCAGGCAGCTGAGCAGGGGGACTCCAGCTGCTCTGCTGCTGTTCTGGCTTCAGAAAAGCCAGAGATTAGAGGGCAGCACCAGGATAATGGCAACATGTCCATGAAAGACACAAGTCAGGCAAATAGCCCAGCATTCTGCAGCTCACACTTGCAACCTTCAGGAGCACTGAACAGGAGAGGAAGCAAAGCTCAGCTTAGCAGAAACAATGCCACTGCACAGCTGTAGGAAATGGATTTGTAGGGAATTCTCGAAGCCTGACTGAAAGCTCACATAGTCCTGTGCATCTGCAGACAAACTTTGAGATAAGGTGTGCTGACTTAGAAAGGCCTTGGGATAGGAGAGACATTGATGAGAGAGAAATTGAACCAGAAGCAAGTTTCAAATGATGACCTTGCAAATAGACAAGGCATTTTAGAGAAATAGAACTATGGAGGATGAATTGTAGTAGGACTCATGAGGGGTATTTTAAGATGATTGGCTTAAGAGCATAAGCAAAAGCTGAGAGGCCAAAGAACACTTATAATGTGTTGTAATTAGGAAATAGCTTAGCTTCTGATTTGGATGGTGTGAAATGTAACATCTGTACCATCTCMCCCTTCTCATGGGACTGAAAATGGAACAAAATCTTTTAGAACAGCTCTCAGGAGCCCTGTCTCTGGGTCAGTAAAAGGGTTTGTCTGACACACATCAATACAGATAAACTGCTTTGAAAAGAAGAGAAATAAACAGATAATCCTACTAGCCAAAAGTTAGGCCACAACTTTAGGACTGAAGGTACACAGCCCCTCACTAGGGAGGGCACAGACACCTGGATGTGCTCACCAGACAAAACCCTCTGCACACACCATCTCTCAACCAAGCCCTGGGCACTGTGGCAAGACAAAGCTGGAGACTCCCTTGGGCTTTATCCACCACCCCCTCCTCCCCCCTCCATCCCCTGTGCTGCCCCAGCCTCCCAGCTGAAGCAGAGTGACAATCTGGGTCATTTCACTGCATGACAGGGACATGCAGTGCACTGTGAGGGCCCTCTGTGCACTGTGAGCTCGGTCTCAGCCTCCCCAGATTGCATTTTAGCAGATGTTGGCAGTGAAAGATGTCAGCCAGGTTTCCCTGTGGCTGGAAGGAGGTGGTGATTTCTGCAGGAGGAAATACCTGCAGCTGGAAGCCATCCATGCCCCTTGGGCAGGAGCTGTCAGTGGAACAGTTTGCTCTGGCACAGATAACCTCAGCAGAGAAGAGGCTGTCCAGGCTGATTTGTGGGCTCAGCAAAGATGGACAAGGTTTTAGACACCTCAGCCCCAGATTAGGAGAGGGAAGGGCTTCTCCAGGGGGTAATTCAGAGCCCATTTGAGGAATGTATCCTTAAATCCCCATTAACTATAAACAGACACTAACTCCTTAATTGAATTAAGTGAGCAGTATCTGGCAGTATCCTCCCACCACACATGCTCTTCCTGTCAAGGGCTTGTGTGAATTTATTTGCTGCTCATCTCCCTGACAAAGGAGAAATATTTAGAGCACTGGACTGGGAGCCAAGAGCCTGTGTTTGTGCCCCTAGGTCTGAGCTAAGAAAAATCATTTAGCTCAGTGATCCAGGGAAATGAATGCCCTACATTTTGGCAGSAAGGCTGGATAATCATTTCAAAYGTTGAGCTAATAGATCTTGGGTTCYTTGGTCACTGAGGAGCTTTGAGCAGGTTATGCTGCAGCTATCAGTAAGGTGGATTCTCTACTCTGCATTTGGGGGAGGCCTTCCTATGAAAAGTTCCCCAATAAAACCCCTCTATTTAGGGTCTATTTAGGGTCTTCTCTGGAAGCCAAGCTTTCCCTGAAACTCTGTGTGAGGTCCAGAGGTGCTGAGCACAACACTGCACTCTAAAAGCTTCAAGCTCACTAAACTTGCAGCTTTTTTCACCTTARTATTAAAGTGGTAAATTTTTCATCTCTGATTCACAAAGTAAAGGAAAAATTGTGTTCAGTGGGAAGAAAATGCCCTCTTTGTCAATTCCAATCAACTTCCAGAGCAAATAATTTAATTACAAATTAAAGAAARCAACAAACCCCAAAGAAAAGCCAGTCCTTCCCCAGATGCAAGAGCATGTCAATTTGTTTCTAACTCACTTTGACTGGTGATACATCCTATATGATCTCCAAAAGTCATTCAAGTATTTATAATGATTGGGAAGACTCTGGCTTTATGGAATGAATTTCAAGACCATATGCAGGGATTTAGCTGTGTGACTCCCATTAAAAATCAGTAGCTTCCTGCAGGCTAAAATCCTTGAGAGCTGACCTCTACCAGCTATCTGTGTCATCACATTAAAAGTTGCATTGCTTATAGGTTAATGCTRAAACCCTCTGATGAGAGCAAATAAGCTTAAAAATTACCAAGCCAGAATTCACCTTGCTTTTAATGCTCTGGAAATGCAAAGCCAGCCAATAGAAGTTCAGATTCTGCATTGTTCTTGGGGAAAAAAGTGCAGCCTGTTTGAACTCCTGTCTGTCCTGAAATCCACAGGCTCTCATCCTTTGGAGGTCTCATTTCCTCAATCTCAGCAATTCTGAAGGTTCAAAARGAGCAAATGTGGGGGACACCTTGCCTTGGAAATCTGGGAGGGGAGCATCCAGGGGCTGCTCTGACCTGGTGCAGACCTTTCCTCTCCCTACAGCCCCTGACAGGGAAGGTGACATGGTGGAAAAACAGCTGCCAGCTCCCCATGCCTTGCCCTGCCTCACCTCACAGGGGAGGGCACGCTGGAAAACTTGTTCATGTGCTGCAGCTTCCATCCCTGCAAACAGGCTGAGCCATCCCTCAAAGTGTGTGTTGGAAGCTCTCAGGAAGGAAAACAAGCAGCTGAGCAGCTCTGGGTATCCTGACTGCCAGTGTGAATTCCCTGGCCTGTGGCAGGAATGGAAGGTTCAGAGGGATGTGCTCCCAAAGCCAGCAAGGTTTTAGAAAGCATCACCCTGCTCCATCCATGTTCCCAGTGTCCCTGTCCCAGTGTCAGACTGTTCCACAGGCAGGTCCCACTCCAAGCCATGGATGACCCCAACTGGTTCTGGTGCTTTGGAGCAGCTCAAGGACTGTGACTGCTCATGGGGACAGGGCAGCTGAAAAATCTCCTTCCCTGACAACAGAGTCTGCCCACAGGATCTCTGTCAGCTCACAATGCTCTGTGTATCCAACTAATCTGCCACTGATTTGAGAAAGGAAGCCTCAAAGATGTCCTAAAACAAGCCTGGCTCACCAAGGAGCAAGAACCAAAGAGAATTTTGAGGTCACCTACCACAGGCATCTCAGTGCCAGACATCCTGCCTGAGCYACCTGAGGAGAGACATCCTCCCCAGTCAATGGGTGATTCATCCCGTCAGTCACGGATTTGGGGAGGGGGATGAGTCACACTCTGAGCCTGCCAAGCTCTCTCRAGGGAGCCTGGAAACATGATTTTTTAGAGGAGTGGAATTACGCAGGCTGGGGCTGAGCTCTGGTTTTCATCATTATTTCATCTACAAACCAGAACTGCAGTGCCTGGGTCTGAGCAATTGGAGCACAAAGCATCCCACTGACATCAGCAAACACCAGCAAAACTCATGATTTGCACCTGGCACGTGTCAGGTGGGATTGGGCCCTGTGCAGGAGCCTTGCAGTTCAGCCTGGGATCCTTCCACAGAGATCACACCCCCTTTGATGTGTGCTCGTGTCCTGCTCTGTGCTGCAGAAGGAAAGGGAATTGCCCCTGTTCTCATGGTGAAGTATTTGCCTTGCTAATGAAGGTGGTGCATACATTCACTTTTGATCTGCAGAGAGATGGAAAGTGGAAAATAAAAGCTGATTCCCACCACTGATGTTGTCACTGAACATCCCCACGCTGTCTCCTGGCTSTGTTCTCTGTGCCTGCTGCTGCCATGGGAGCTGCTGCCAGTTAAAAACATCCCAGGCTGCTTGGCCCAAGGGATGCCTTGAGCTGTGAATCCCCCAGTGCAGCACTGCCCTGCCTGGGCTTGGTGCAAATGTTGCTGAATGCCCAGAACAGAGAGGGAAAAAAAACCCAAAAAACCCAGCATGTTTAAATCAAACAGCTTCAGTGTTTGCTGTAAAACTGGGTCCCAGTCAAAGGCATTTGTTAGGAAATAGCTGGCACGTGGAGCATCCCTTCCCTTCAGTCAGGAAATCTTCCCCTCAGTGGGTTTGAGCCTGTGAGGTGGAAGCAAGGAGCATGAAGGGGGGTTCATCTTGGTGTTGCTTCCCCAGCTGTCAGGTCTGTACCCAGCACAGGCTGTGGAGGCTCCTSTGGCTCACTGTGAGGGCCAGGGTCATTCAAGGGATAAACAGCTGCTGAAACAGCATGGATTGGATACAGGAGAGCTCCTAAAAAACCCCAATCTCCCTTTCATGCAGCATCTCCTTCTGCATCTCCTTCATCTCTCCCCAACTGCAGAATAATATCACATAGAGCAGCAGAATTGCTGTTGTTCCCTAGAACAAAAGAGATCAAATCCTTGGCCCGCTGGATTTCCTGGCTAAACTCACAAAAAGCAGGCTGTGACCCTAAAAACACTGATATAAAACATGTTAGTAGAAAAGCTTCTGTGGCAGCAGGGACACAGTGTGCATCTGGGCCCTTGATCTGGACAAACACAAGAGGAAATGTGGATGAAAGGGGCTGAAGCTGCAGGGACACCCGGTGTTTGACAGAGCTGCCTCCTCCCTGTGTCACTGCAATGGGGCTGGGGGACACACACAGGGCTCACCCTGGGTGCTGTGGATAGGTGTGCAGAACTCTGGGGTTTGGGTGTTTGTCACCTCTCTAGGAYAGGCTCTCCATCCCCTTCCCTGGGGACTCATCCCTCGCCAGCCCCGCGTCCCGCGCATCATCTCACTCCAGTCCAACTCCTTTTATTGACTCCATCTGCGACGTGTGAAGGTCATTGCCTCACTTCACACGTCTCAGCAGGGCTGTATTTCCACATTTAGCCACTTCAGTTTGTCAATATTAACATCTGTTACTGTTTAACACCTGCCACTGCTCCAAGGCAGGCGGGTTGAGCCCGCAGCCTGGCGCTGCTCCCCTTCCCCTGGTGCCCCARCACTGCCTGCCTCACATCCCCCGAGGACAGGGGGAAGCCCAGGAATAGCTCACCTGCTGCAGGGACACCCACGGGGAGTGCTGGCAGCTGCTGCTCACTCTGACAGGGCTGTGAGCAGCAGCTCTGCCCTGCTCCTGCCATCCATCCCCCAGATCAATTCTTCTCACTGCAGTGGTGGGGAAATAAAGCCAGCCCTCAGCTCCAAGCTGTGAACTTTCTGTCAAGATTCCCCCGTAGTCAGAGAGGCCTCCCTGGGGTCCTTGTTATTATGAAAAAACAGCAGTGTGTGGATGTTAGCAGCTCCGAGTGTTTGTGTGGCTCCTGATTCATTCCCTGCCCAGGGATCTCTAATGAATGGCCAYGGCAGCTGAGTCATGGCCAGGGATGGGCTGACTGGTGAAGTGCTCCAGAGCACAGCACTGGGAACTCTGAGGTTTCTACACTGACATTTTCAGCTGCTCCATTCTGCCTGTGCAGAATCACAGCATCATTTTAGGTTGGTAAAGCCCTCTAAGGTCATTGAGYCCAACCAGCAGTGCCAAGGGCACCACTGAACCATGTCCCCAGGTGCCACATCCACACACCTGAACACTTCCAGGGACAGTGACGCCACCACTGACCTGGGCAGCCTGTTCCAATGCTTTACAACTCTTTCAGTGAAAAAAATGTTCCCAGTTTAACCTTGAGCAACTTGATGTCATTTATTGTCCCCCTGTCCCTGTTCCCTGTTCCCAGAACCAGACCCCCGCGACTGTCCCCTCCTGGCAGGGAGTTGTGCAGAGCCACAGGGTCCCCCCTGAGCCTCCTTTTCTCCAGGCTGAGCCCCTTTCCCAGCTCCCTCAGCTGCTCCTGGGGCTCCAGCCCCTTCCCAGCTCCATTCCCTTCYCTGGATGTGCTCCAGCCCCTCGATGTCTCTCTTGTCACGAGGGGCCCAAAACTGACCCCAGGATTTGAGGTGTGGCCTCACCAGTGCCCAGCACAGGKGGACAGTCACTGGCCTGGTCCTGCTGACCTCGCTGTGGATGCCAATCCTGCAAGAAATCCTGTTCTCTAGCACTCCCTATTGCTCCACACCTGCTCTCCAAGCTCCCTGGCCCCAGGAGCCTGGGCTGCAGTGCCTCATGCAATGGCCAGCAGGGTGATGGCTCTGCCAGAGCCCCCAGTGCCATGGCATGTGCCCAGTCCAGAGCTGGCTGCCCCTGAGCTCAGTCAGCAGAGAACAGGCCAGGCTTTGGGACTAAGGCTCATGCTGGCCTCTGAACAGGGCTTTGTCACACAAACAGCACCTTCAGGCATTACCTCTGACCTGGCACTGCAAAGCACAACAACTCTTGTACTAACACAGGACAAGTGGGAATGTCAGATAAAGCAAGAACTGACTCCAGAGCAAGATGGTGCAATTGCCCTCGAACCAGCTTTCATTTCCACCTGCTTTTGCATTTCCTGGAGCTGGCTGGGAGCAGAAATGCCCACAGATGAGCTGCTGGGGAGGTGTCTCACGGTTCTGCAAGCTGAGACATCCAGAGAAACACTGACATCCAAGGGAAGGCAGAACTAAACTGAATCTTGCTTAAATGGTTTGTTCAGTGCTCATCTGCCACTGTGGATCCCTGACTGCAGTCATGGTGGTGGCATCTCTGGCAGCCAGGACAAAACCACAGAAACCAGAGTGAACAATCCTGAGCAGATGCAGCTGTTCACAGAATTCCTCTGGGACCAGCGGGAAAAATTCCCTCTGCTGTTGGGTTTCCTCTGCTGAACAGAGCTCTTCATCTCTGCCTGCCCTTGAACWGAGTGGGATTTCATTTCCTCATGAGCCCTGTGTCTCATGGAAGCAGTGTCCAACTGGGACATCATTACAAAGCCTCMAAACATGACTTTGGTAGCAAATTCCCAGTAGAATAAAACACACAAACTTCTGTGTAATTAACAGTGTGGACAATTACTTGCAGACTCTCCAAACCATGGCAACCAGCCAAGACCAATGCCTTTAAAAGGTTTCAAATATCAGACTTTTCTGCCTCTAAAACTCCCCCACTCCTTTGGCAAGACAAATGTAATTACTGTTGATCTGCCTTACTTCAGGTAAAAATCCAGCAATTCCCTATCATCTCACACAGCTGTCTTGTAATGCCATTGTTTGTTTAAAATCTGATTAATTGTTTAGAAGTTTTGTGTCTATTCAGCTGTGCCTGTCTTGTGGGAATTTTACAGACTACTCATTCTATGCAGACAATATCCACTACAAACAGGAGTGACTGGAAACCCTTTGGAGCCATTACAGTGTTTGTGGTCCTTCTCAGCTCCTGAAGAGGATGAGAAAGAAACAGGAAAAAGAAAAATGAGATTAAAAAAAAAGTGAAAAAGAAGAAGAAGGAGGAGGAGGAGGAGGAGGAGAAGGAGGAGAAGGAGAAGGAGAAAGGGGGGAAAAAGATAAAATCTCTCCCTCTGTACAGTGATGGAAGCTGCAGCACAGACAGCTACAGGTAATGTGAAGAAGGTGAATGTGGCAGCTTGGGAGGCTGATCTTGAAAGAAGCAGAATTTCAGCTCTCCTAAATGCCTTCTATTTCTCTGCATTTCCAGTGTCTCCTATTAAATCAGGGCCTTTGACAACACACACATTCCCTCTGCTTTSTGCAGGAGCATCAAGACTCTTCCATGCATTCATTGTGCACTTCCTTTCCTGGTTCAGGGAGGGGCTGGGGGTGTCAGAGGGTCTGAGCTGTGCCACAGCCCAGGGCAAGCTCTGCTAAACTAACACCCTCACAGTCCCATCAGGGAGGTTCCCCCATCCCAGGGCCTGAGGGAACGAGTGGTGCCTTGAATCAGAAACACAAATGTAAATGCTGGAAGTGTAAAACACTGGAGCAAGAAGCATTATTACAGGCTACTCTGAGGAACAGGTGAGTAATCTTTAAAGTCAAATAGGTGTCTCCAAGTCAGTCCTGTGATGCTTCGAGTGATGGTCAGACCACTGAAAAACTGAAGATAGAACAGGAAGGTTTTCACCAAATAACTGAATAATAAAGAGATGAAAGAATTTCAAATTGACAATATAGTGAAGTTCAGCACTGGAGGAAAGAAAAAATAAAAGAAGAAAAATACTACTGTCATAATTCTTGCACAGATTTTCCCAGGACTGGRAACATATGAAATGAAATCTGGCTTTCAGCATCTTCCTCTGTCTATTTCCCCTCACCTTGCTACAGCCTTCTGTTCTTGCTGGTGAATGTGAAAGAAGAAATCTTTGAAAGATTTTCTCTGTAAACAAGGAAACATAAATTGGTACCCAAATGTGGCAATATCCAGCTCTACCTTTGCAAAGATCTCCTRGAGCTTAACAGTTCCYCTGCACAGATTCCCTCCAAGTGGCCAATTACCACTTCCTACACACTCAGTGGTCCTTGACCATCAAATATCCTCCAAAGGATGAGCAGCAGCAGGTTTTTGACAGAGCACTCTCACTCACCCGCCAGAAAACAAGAAGCAATATGTGGGAAATGAAGTCAGATGAGCTTTCAGGCCAGCAAATATTTCCTCTTGGATTTTACCTTGGAAGCAAACTCAATCCCACAGCAGCAGTAGCAGGTTTCAGACCACTGGATATCTGCCTTTTAATCAGAGATTTCATCTCCTGTCTGGTRGAGCTTTCTTTTGACACTCCTGACAAACAAGAGAGAGCACCTAAATACAAATGTCAAAWCCAGTGATTAAAAGGAGGAGGAAAAGCTTCAGAAGGAGGTATCACAGTAGAWGTTGAACTTGTCCTGACAGCAGCCCCAGCATCTCCCAGATGTCKTCAAAAAGAAGAGAGATGAAAAGAGAGAGAGTTTGCCAGTGTGCAGGGGGTGATGGCACCAACTTTCAGCCAATGTTACCAGCCCAAGAGAACTGACAGGGCTGTCCCAGGGCACAGAAACCCCTTCTGAAGCCATGATAACACTACAATATTCAAGGTACCTCAGAAAGAAACACCCCCCACAAGACAAAGAGGCCCCAGATCACAGATACAATGAATTTCATAATGCAATGGTCTGGGTAAACCAATTCCCAGTGGAAGGCTAATGAGAAACAATCTACCCAAACATTTGGTCTTGCTGCAGCTTTGACACCTTCCAGGGAGGTAAAAGCAGATCTTGTTTTCCTGGAAGGGATGTGCATTTGTTCCTCTGGGCTTCTCCAGACACAGACAAGGCTCAGAGGTGTCACTTGCAAGACAGAGTGTTCACTGAGTCCTCATTTCTGTTCATTGCCCTCTCTTTACCTCCAAACTGTTCCCAGCAGACTTTGATTTCCTAGGCAGTCTTAAGGGTTCATCTCATCCCCAGAACATTGCAGAGGCACAATCTGCACAGCAGACTTTACAAAGAATTTGGCAAGAGATCAGCAGAGCCATACTGCTGGCACAAACAGCTCCAAGAGGATTGCAGGTAGGGAGATGACCAAGAATGTGTGTGTGGCACAGACAGATGCACCTMGTCCCACTAGAAGTACAAAAGACGTGTGTGCAAAAGGAAGAAATGTTCATCAAAACATTGAACTGCCTGAGCCAGGAGCTGTGGCTTGTGGTGGTCACAAAAGTGCCTGGATTTTGCAGTGGTTTGGGGTCTGATAGAGAGCCTTGTCCTCACACTGGTGGAGCAAGGAGGTGACTTTGTAGGGATTCATCCTGACTAATAAGATTCGCCTTTGGTATTCCTGACATGCAGCAGGAAGTGTATCAGGGTCCCCTGAGTAGAACCTGGAAACAAGGAAATTAACTTTCATCATCTGTTGGCTTCTAAAAGAGAGGGAAGAKGTGGAGTGACTCCAGAAATGCTTGCCCTTCCCAAGCACCAGGTATCTTGTGCTGACAGTGGTGGTCTTGGCAAAGGGAGCAAAAATGGGGAGGATGTTGGATGGAAATTTCATGGAAGGATACTTGTTCTGCTTCAGCTTTTTATGTGTCCCTGTCTCTCGTTTTTGACTAGCAAAGGAATTCACTTGGACATCAAAGAGGGAGACCAGACCCTTCCARCTGGAGAACRTCAGCTGAAAATGGACATAAGAAAYCTTAACCTAAACTTTTCCAAATGCCCAGTGATTTCAAATTAGTGGTGAATTCCAGAGGTAAGAAAGGCATCTTTAATGGGTGCTCAGTGTAGTCATCTAAAATCACACCACATCAAGGTGTAAGCATGACAAGTCAYCAGAGGTAAAAATAAGGCCCCTGGTTTTGATCCCTGCACAGCCACACTGCATGAAATAATGCTTCACCTACTGCACAGATACACRGAGAAACAGGACAGGGATCAGAACYTGCAGTGAGCAGAATTTGCATTGGCTTTGCCAAAAGCATGTGATGAATTAGTAATCCACAGCAGAAATCAGAACACTCACATTCCCCGAGAGATGAAAGAATGGCTGAAAGTTGTGGCAAAATGCCTTCCTACTTCAAAATGCTCTGCAGCAGGGAAAAAAGGACAAAAGGAAAATGGACACATTTTCCTGAGCAGTGTGTTCCCTTTGATCAGCTGTGTGAGGTAGTAAATCCTGTATGCACAAGTACATGGGCACTAATTGAATCAGCTGTGTGCTTTAATAATTGGCATTGACTGCAGAGGCTTTCAGTGGGTATTTTCTCAGGATCCCTCTCCCCAGCATATCCATTACATTTCTTGTCTTATTTACTCACATTTCAATTTTAAATCCTGCCATTGGTAACATGACAGCAGTGCTTTCATGAGCCTGCCTGGGCCCAGAGAAGGCTGTCAGAGTGAACATGCTGATCCTAGGGAAAGGAGCCTGATTAAAAACCTCATTGTGTCAGCCAGGCAATCAGCTGTTCATTATCCTATGACACATGACTACTGAAATGAAACATTCACATATTTTAAACTTGAGAGATTTGTACTTTAATATAATTATTTTTGAAAGATTCTTCATCAGAAAGGTTAATAAGAGCAATATAGGTTAATAACAGCACTAAGGCAGCTGACATAATCAGATAATTGACCTTATTGATATGTTAAGTGCCCTATGCTTCACCTTGGGATGTGTGACTGCTCTCCACAGTCAATTATCTTATAATGATGCCTGCTTCTTAAGGTCTTATTGCCTGAATATTGGACTTCATCCAAGGTTTTTGGTGCATCCCCCTTCCCTCTCCTGTAGGATTTCTGCTCCTCTTTCATCTAAGAACCTGTGCTAACACATTACAGGCACTTTTCMTAAATACACTGATTCATTATGTCATCAACTGCTTATGAATTCGGTTTCCTCCAGCAAAGCTGGAGTGATTCCTGATGTCTGCCTKCAGCAGGAATGGCTTCTCCCAGGTGTGGGATGCCTGAAGTGCTGCTGGAGCTCCTGCCCATCCCACCAGAGAGGGGCAGCTCTCCAGGGTGGCACAGAAGGATGCCATGTGGTWGTGGAGCCTGGATCAGAAACCCTCATGGGATTCCTCCCTGGAACAAGGCTGTTTGCTCAGGCTCCTTTGCAGATTCAAAATTACCCCATTGCTCTTCACATGACAGCAAGAACAAGAAAAAAAAAGCTGTATCTGCATGAAAAGCAGCAGCAATTCCCCCACCCTGAATTTTCCTTCCAGGTGTTGTGGCACTCCTCAAGCCTGCATCTCATTCCCACACTGTGTGTGCCTGCTCCAGATTGTGCTGAGGTGTCCAAACCTGGCACATCCCTGTGTGGCAGTGGGGTTGGTTGGTGCAGCTGTCTTAGTTTGCAATGCAAGATGTAACCAAAAGTCTGTGCTCTATCATCAGATGTTAACCCAGCTGGGGCAGTGTTCTTTATCTCTGCCACCACCCACCCTCCTTCCAGGGGGATCTCTGCTGTTAATGGGCCATTGAGGCCTCACTGCAGGGCTGATAAAATTCCATCATCCCATTGGGAGAGGCTCCACCCAGGGGGAGGAGCCCAGCAATCCTACCTGGATAAAACCTGAGATTCAGGACACCAGCACAGCCCCTGTTTGCACTGGATTCCCAGAGGAAAAGCAGACCCATCTCAGCACCACTGGACCCTCAGAAGGAAACTACAGCCTTCTACAGGATCATCTCTGCTCCAACAGAACCACATCTGCCATTCCAAGAGGACTTGACTGGACTGCTACCAACACCCTGACCAACAGCGTGTCAGGCTGTATTCTGACTCTGTCAGTGCTTTCTTTTTGTTTGTTTGCTCTTTTGTACTCCTACATTTTTATTTTTAATATCCCTAGTAAAGAACTGTTATTCCTATTCCCATATGTTTGCCTGAAAGCCCCTCAATTCCAAATTTACAATCATTTGTAGGGAAAGGGTTTTACATTCTCCATTGCGAGGGAGGCTCCTGCTCCTGCCCTCCTTAGCAGACACCTCTTTCCAAAGCAGGGCAGCAGCACAGGGTGGGTCTGGGTGTCACCCCCTCAGCCAGGAGCACTGTGCTGGCTGCTGCTGGCACTGCCAGCTGCCYTTGGGGGTGAGGGGAAGCAGGAGTGGTGAGTTTGGGAGCTGAGCTGCCCTGGCTCAGCTYTGCTGCACACAGACAGATGGGTGAGGGGTGTAAAACACCCCTGCTGCCCCTGCCACGGCAATTCCTCCTGCTTCTGGAGCAAGAAAATCACTGAGGATCTGCCACTGGCAAAGGGGCCTGGTGATCATTRGAAGGGGCCAGTCCAGAGCTGCTTCTGGCTCTCCCAGCTGGGCTGCCCCTGCCCAGCTCCTGCTTTAGAAATCTTCCCTTAGCCTGACTTGGTTCATGYCCACAGAAATGCTGCTTTTATCTCCAGGGTGGCAAAATTAAGTCACAACATACCAGAGAGTCATAAAGTTTTGGATATATTTGGGGTTCTTTTTTTTTTTCCTTGAAGCAAAGTGGGCATCAGTGGGCAAGAAGATTGTGGAAGTGAAACAGGAAGGCCTGAACTTGGAGCTCTGGGTGTTTGGAAGCATCTGTGATCCTGGCTGTCTGCCTTGTGCCTTCCGTTCCCCCCTTCTATCTGCCACCTCATCTCCTTACCAGCCTGGGCACCCTCTAAAACGTTTCATTCCCTCAACAATGAATATTCTTGTCACCTAATGAGCTTAAAATYGGGATGATATTCAGCTGAAAAGCATTAGGTAATTTTGTGAGAGGCCGGGCCTGAATTGGCGCTTCCGAGCAGGGCTGCGATGTGGAGAGGAAGATTTACTCTGCAACCACTGTGAAAATGAGGGATTTGGGGAAGCCATTATTTCCCAGGCATTTTTCAGCTCTTCCCCAGCAGGCCTTTGAAGCACTCAGCAGTGTTTTAACCTCTCACTGATGTAAATGGCAGGCCAGCCTAATGCTGCCCTGCAGTTTAACAAATGCTGGAWTGGAATGGCAGGCTGCTCATTGGGAGCCTCTCAGGCAGGACCCTCCGGCAGCAATCTGTTGTGCTCCAGGCTTCTCACAGACATGAGAAATGAAGGGTTGCTCTGCACTATTTATTAGTAAACCTGTTCTCTGCAGTTCTACCTGGTGGGACTGGCCCTGATCGTCATAATTCAAGAAATAAAATTTAATCTGTGTGAGCTGATATCAGTTAATAACTTAATAGGGATGTCTTTACAGCAGCCTTAGCCCAGAAGTGCAATTAAGTTGCACAGGTAGGGTAAATTCCATAATCTCAGGCACTTTGAAAGCTTTGGGGATGGACCTGCTGAAATAAAATTGCCTCATCCTGGCACCTTCAGCAAGATAATTCAGGGCTGTAGTACCTCCATGAGACAAAGAATAAAAACACAAAAGGTGAATTAGGCCAAAGGAAACCACACCCACCRGGGAAATACTARAATAATTTCCAGCTAGATTTCTGCCTGACAATCTCCTGCTGTGGGCAGTGGGCACTGCCATTAGATCTGAGGCCACTTCTGCCATCAAGGTCCCCTTAGTTCCCTTCCAAAACGGGCTTTTCATTTTCAGGGACAGAGGACAGATGGTCRGCTTTAGCTTGGCACTGTCCCTCTTACCTTCCCTTTCATTCATTTTTAATCTACCAC
Organism: Alauda arvensis; assembly: GCA_902810485.1. NCBI lineage: Eukaryota > Metazoa > Chordata > Aves > Passeriformes > Alaudidae > Alauda > Alauda arvensis. The sequence goes on from CADDXX010000468.1 coordinate 628,994, forward strand.
CCTTAATACCCCACACTGGGAATGTCTGGRAAAATGGAGATGTCTGTGATTAAAGCAATGAGGAGGAAGGGAGCCAACAGGATGCTTGAACTGCTTTCCAGCTCATATGGAAACACAGAACACCAGGTGATCACATCTGGTCTAGGCAGAGCACTSGTGATGGCAGGAGAGATTACACTTCTGCAATCTGCTTTAGAGTTTGCAGAAAAAGACACTCTGCACTCTAACAGACATCCACATTTCCAGCACTCTCCAGTGATCAGGTTTTACAGTTTTTTTACAGTCCTTCCCATAACATYATCTATTAGTRGCCACAAAGCACCCAAGCAGAACTAATGGGTTTAAAGCAACCAAGAAAAAGATACGAGCTCAGAGCAACAACTTTTCTTCTGCTCTGTCACCCAGTAAAGCAGAGAAGGAGATGGGCCCTGTTGAATGCATCAACCAGGGACACACAGAGGGGCTCATCTGACCAAAGAGCAAACTTGTTCCACTGACATGTACAAATATTAATTGAAAATGTCCTGCTGCTCTAGCCCTGCTCTGAATAGCATCCTCGGAAGTCAATAACCTTTATTAGTGGGTGCTGGGTGCTGAGACAAGGGGTGTGTTCAGTGCTGTCTGCTCATGCTGCTCACATCCCTGCTGGGGGATCCAGCAGAGGAAACTGCCAAGGTGAAGGTGGGAAGCTGTCCATGGTTTTTGCTGCTCTCACTCTGAAGAGGGTGTGAGATGGGGAACTGCTGTCACTGCTGCCCCAGAGAGTTCCTGCAGCAGAGCCCAAACCCTGCTGGGCACACAGAGCCAGCATTTTGGCAGCACAACCCCTCATTCAGACAGACAAGATTCCCAAGCTTTGTTYTGTCCCTGTTTCTGTTGGTTTTGGMTGGGGGTGGAGAAGCTATGCCATAAGAGACTCCCTGAAATACACTGGGGTTTTTTTCCCAAATAGCACATGGCCCCAGCCCAGGGCCAGCTGCCATTTTGCCTTTGGGAAATGACACTGGGCACTGTCTTGAGGGAGCATTTTTGCTTATTTAGTGGTTAATACACTTCTGTGGGTAAAACTGTCCCTTGCTTTTGAACCCTCTTTTTGTAATACTGTTGTGATTATTGCAATTTTTCAGGAATTCGGGATTCCAATTTATAACCTCTCCTGGTGTTCCTCCATTATCAGAAGGCTCAGGGGGAAAATGGAGCAGCTTGAGTGGGTTTTAAACCAGCAAAGAGTGTCATGAACCTTTTTTGCAGGCACTTCTCTGGGAGGAACCAGSGGAGGAACCATTCAAAGGAACCAAGGATGTGTCCTGAGAATCTCAGTTTGCCCCATGTTCTGTGAGCTCTGCTCCCATCATCAGGGTGTTYCATTTCCCTGAACTTCACAGCCTTTAGGGATCGGGACAAATGTCAGCCTGTGTGTGTGGCAGCCATGCCCTGGTGTCCCCGTGTACTGGTTTGAAAGCAAAA
>CADDXX010000468.1:631170-645987 GCA_902810485.1 Alauda arvensis
ACAGCAAGGAGAGACAGCTTGCTCTCCTCCTGTGAGCAGAAGGTTKGTGTAGCCCTTTGCATATGAACTGCAAGGTAACTGAGAACCTGACTGACTCTTTAGACACTGAAGGGAAGTGTTTTGAAAAGCCCAGGGGTTTGGTGTGCTGTAATCATTTACACTGAGGGGTGCCCCCAGCAGAACCAGGCACTGCCAGTGGGGCTCATGGGGAGCAGCTGCAGGGCCCCCCTTCCCCAGGGCAGGTCCTGCAGAAGGGATGGGATGTGCAAGGTGGCTTTGTTGGTCTGACTCGTGCTGGGTACTGAGCAGAAGCAGGCTCAGACCCACTCTGAACAGCACTGCAAGCCCCACCTTTTCCCTTTGGAATAGCCAAACTAAGACAGCTCACACTGCTCAAAAGCACCAGCAGTATTGCTGAGTTTGCATAAAGCACTGGCGAGCTCCAACCAAACCCCTGGGAYTGTCTGGAGCTCACAAAGGGAAGAACCTGAGTAAAGCAGAGACTTCTATCCCACACAACCTACTCCTCACCCTCTGGTGAGGTGGAGCTCCTGGAGAAATCATGACCATGGGAAGGCAGTGAGCAACAGGTCACTCCARAAGGAGAAAGGTGATGTCCTGATCTAAATTATTTGTACATTGTCCCCAAGGAAAAAGAGGCTCCAAGATGAGCTGAACCYTAATTAGGCACAAAGGAAACCTGTGAACATCCCAATCCATGCCAAACATTTCAGAGTTCACACCAGATTAGACACCAGAGAATCAAAAGTCAGGACACAAATCCCTGAGGAGCAGCTTCAGCATTTCCACTGCTGCCTCAGTGTTGGGTACAGACCAGTACAGATCTTTTTGAGCAAGGACTCCCATCTGCCTGTTTTACTGCATCAACTACCAGGACATTTGTGACAGCATACAAATAATACATAGCAGTGATTAATAAATAATCCATKAAACACAGCACAAACTCTGCACTGAATCAATTTCCTGTCCCAAAGCTCTACAGCAAAGCCAACACTTGCAACTGCATTACAGAAAATACACTATTTGTACAAAAGGTGAAAAATACTGCTGTCATAATTAGATTTTCCATTAGGCTTGTGTGGCATAATTAAAACTGTAATTTCTCTGTAAGCAGTGCTCTAGGAAAAGGGTGTCAGTGCTTGTTAAGGGCATCTGCAGGTACTTTAACGAACCACATAAATTGATTAAGTACTGAACTAGGCTATGGAGTCTGATTGTTTTGAACAAATACCTACTTACTGCCTGTGAAAGGACACATTGCCTTGCCTGTTGGAAAAGGCAATTTATTCCAGCAACTGCTGATTTTACCCCAGAACGCCATTCTCAGCTACAAATGTGTCCTGTGGACACCACAGGAGCTTCTTGCAGATGGCAAAAGCACCTGAGGAGCTCAGATGCTTGGCAGGGCTTGTGCCCTGTCCCCCTGCAGCTGCAGATGGTCCATGCAGCCCCTCTRCCCTCAGCAGTGACTGCTCCTGCCTTTGCAAAGTCCTGGCTAATGCTCCTCCCTGGGTGAATTTGCCACTGAGATTTCCATGGAGGAGGCAGGAGTTGGGTCAGGTGAACCTCTCTGAGAGCCACACCTGCTATTATTGGCACATTGGGCACATTTTTACCCAARCAGACAGCTGTGGTTTGTGTGAGCCCGAGTCAGGACTCAGTGCTCTGCTCTTCACAGGCTTGTGACACTCTCAGGTCCTTAAAGAGACTCGGAGGAGCCTCTGAGGATGTCCTAGGTTGCAATGTAAGATGTGCCCAAAGTRTGTATTCTATTCCCATCTCCATGGGCTGTTGGAGCCAGGTGGGGCAGTGTTTTCCCTGCCCCCTCCCTCAGGACTCTCTGCTGTTAATGGCCCATCAATGCCCTGGTCAGTGACTCACAGGTAACTCCCCTCGGGAGCCATCTCTGCTYAATGGGCAATCAAGGACCCATTGTGTGACTCATAGAATGACATCAGCCCATTGTGAGATGCTCTGCCCAGTGGGGAGGAGCCAAGCATTCCCACCTGGATATAATCTGGAGTTTGGGACAGCACAGGCACCGACTGGATTCCCAGAGGACAGGAGCTGCCAGATCTTTCTACAGGATCACTGCTTCAACAAGACTGCTTCATTTGGACTGCTACCCACCACCCTAACGAACAGGGTGTCAGGTTGTATTCTGACTCTGCCAAGGGTCTTTTTGTTTGTTCCTTTTACTATTATATTCATTTTATAGTTCTCCTATTCAATTGTATTTCTGACTTAGTCTCTCACTGGTTTTGCTTTCAAACCAGTACAGAGGAAAACCCCATGGTTTGTATTTCCAGGCAGGAAATCTGCAGTCTCTGGGAACTCCCAAAGCAGCAGCACTGAAGCAATGAGCTGTGGCCTCTGCAGCCCCCCAGGAGGGTTCAGCCAGCTCCCAGCTGAGTTGTTGCCCAGCAGCCCCGGTTCTGACACGGGGACAGGCAGGGAGCTGGCACCTGAAGCAGGTACAATGGAACCCACCTGCTCCTGTGCTGTCCCAGCAGAACTTGAGGAGCTCGAGGAGGAAGCAGAGCTTCCCAACATGAACTTAAAATAGAGCTGATGCAAGAATGAAGGGCCTGTCAGGCTGGGAGGGTTTGAACCAAKAAGCCTGATTCCCTCAGCACACTGACTTCCTCCTGTTGTGCTTGCACAAAGTCATCTTGGCTTTTCCTGCTAATAAATGGGAAGACAATCTGACCCAGCCTGTTCATTGACAAGCTCTGCAAAAGAAACCTCAGGAATATTTTATTCCTCCCACATTAGGAACGTACAGAACATACAGAGAAATTTACCATCACATAATGATCCCTATTATGCAAAGCAAGGCTGACAAAATTTCCATCATTACATCCCTGACAAGTGCTCAGAACTGCGGGGGCTTTCAGGCTTTCTTTTGAAAGAAAAAAAGATCTGCAAAGTAGTTTTAATGTCTTAAATATGGAGTAGGAACTTCATCCTCTCCCTATTCACAAACACCTTAAATACATYTCCTTCCTTCACAGCTCGTTAATCCCTACTCCTCTGCACTTCAGACATTTAAATTCTTTCCACAGATCTAACACAGAAGAGGTGTTTATTTCATGTTTAATCAGCACTCACCAGCTCTGAACACCCCTCATGACCTTTCTGGTTACTGAGTGACCAAAGATCATTATGGGATCAACCAAGCRAGGACCTCGAAGCCCTCGTGCCATCACCAAACCTCAGTCCTTCTGACATCTTTCTGATTGTGCATCCAAAAACGTCCATCAAATGGTTCCATTAACACTGGTCACAATCCTGGGCCTGCAGGACAAGTGGGCAGGCAGTGAATGAGCAGCTTGCCCAGCTCTGTGTTGTTCCAGGGTGCAGACTGGATCCAGTCACTCTTTGGCTGGAGGCTCCAGAGGTGCCAGCCCTGACCCCAAAGCTCTGAGTGGTGCTGTGGCAGGGGATGAGCTTTGCTGAGTGGGGTGGGCTGCACTCACAGAGCGACATTCCAGGGCCAGCTCATCCTCCTCCCTGCCTTTGGAATGCCAGCACAGGCAAATACCCAAGGGAGGTGTGACGAGAGAGCGTGTGGGGCTCACAGCACCCACAGGCTATTTTGCCTTCCTTGCCTTTTTTTTCCCTCCTTTCTATGTGTCCCCCTCCCACCCTAGATCTGATTCAGATCTCCCTGATTTCCTTAACTGTTCCACTGTAGGCATTCAGCAGCCAGCTGGGGCTCCCTGGCTCTTGGCACCCCTTGCCCAGCCTCCTTCCCTCTGGGGCTGAGCGGAGGCTGTGGGCGTTAATGAGCATCGCACGGGGCTGCTGCTCCCAGCACTCTGCCTCTCACACGTGAGCCCCAGAGCAGCAATTAAGGGATTTTTAGGAGCAGAATTGCCCTCGCAGGGCAGCAGCAGATTGACACATGGTATTTCTGTGGAATAATGACTGTCCTGAAATGTATCGGATCCGTGTGCCGCTGTGTTTCCAGCGATTTGTAAGAGCYGTTCAATGTGTAGCCAGCTGGAATGCACAACAGCACATAATTGTTCTATTACTGCAGACTTCAATTGTTTCTCTTTTATTCATTAAATGGGCATTTATTGGAAGAAAGGTCCTTTTTTTAGATGCATTTTTACACAGCTCTGGATTGGACTTGCCAGGACTGAACAAGGGCAGGCCTTCCCTTTTCTCACTGTGCTCTTCGAAGGAAAATGGAAAGTACAAACACTGGAATTTTGGGGTTTTTTTAAATGGAGATGTTGAAAGCCTTTTACATTCTGCACCAGAACAAAAATGAAGCCTTTTGAAATGTGGCATGGGAGTCAAGGCAGAAGGCCACCCACGCTGCCTGTGGGAGAGGCAAGGGCARGGGGCTGCTCAGCAGCAGCCTCGGGCATCCTTTGGATCAGGGAAGCACCCAAGGACTCAGGGGATGGAGSACTGGCATTGTGAGAAGCCACAGGGCATGGGAGAAAACCAACTGCCTGGAGCTCACAGTGCTCACCTGCAGGCCAAGAGCACCTGAACTGCAGCCCCAGGTGGGAGGCAGGGATGGGARTCTCTGGTTTGCACCAACAATKCCACAGCAGCCCAGGAATTCCTTARCAAAGCCCCAAACCACCCCACTCAGACTTCAAAGGTGCTGTAGAACTGACTGTGCCATCTCAAGAAGTGTTTCCTGTATAAGCAGCATTGTCTTGATTTCAAAGTGTTTTACAGAATACAAGAGACCAAATCCAAACCCAGGGACCCCAGGGCTGAGGTTCCTAATTCCCATTTCAGCTGTTGTACCCCCAGCATTAGGAGGAGCTTTTAACCTGTCCATTGTGGTCAGACCACACTTTCTGGCCAGCTGAAACTGTCCTGTACTGCACTCTGCAACAAAAAAAGCAAAATATTAAAATGTAAAAATGTAAAAGAAACCCCAAAGCATTAAATGCCCATGTATTTACAGTAAAATGCATCTACAGGAGGAAATTCCCCTTGCTCTCCTAGCTTTTCCTTAAGCTCTTGAAATGTGAAATGGCCCTTAAAAAAAAAAAAAAGAGCAAGCAAGACGTAATTGTTTCCTGTGCAAACCTTGTGCCAGACTTTATTTTTATGGGCTGYATTTATTGACTTTAGCTATTTTTCCAGTATTCTGCACAGTGTTAGACTTGGCAAGAAATCCTACAAAGTGAAATAACATCTCTGAAAAAAAAAAAAAAGTGGGAATTCTCATTGTTTGGCATGGCCAAAGGAAACTCCAGCCAAGCAAACTTCTGACCTTCTCTTGTGTCAGACYCAAATCCAGGCCAGGCCAACCACTAGATCGAACTCTTTATTCCTCTTAAGTCACCAGAAAATCCCAGTTTGAGGTCTGATCCAGCACCTAAGTGAAGCCCTGTGTGCTCTGCTCCACATTTCCATTGCGAGCTCCCATTTAGCAGTGAGACACCCAGTGTCCCCAGGAGCCACCAGTGAGTCCCCTGCAGTGTCTGAGAGTTGGGTGTGAATGTGAATACTCGCAGGATTGTGTGTGCATCCAGGACAGATGTCTCCAGAGCAGCCAGCAGAGTCCCACAGCACACCCTGAAGAAGAGRGAAGACAACTGAAGAGATTTATGCTGGATGGAGTGACAAGCTCAAGAGTTTAACTGCACATGGCATTTCTGGAAGCTTGCCAGCTCCAAGTTTAGTGTGTTTTGTGTACTTCACTCATAAATGTTTATTGTGACAGGTAAACACTTGTTTTGAAAGCTTGCAGGCATACTATTAAAACAGAAGTGTTCCTGACACAGTCAAGCTGTGCTGTCAAATGTTTATCTTCTGAGTGATGAATGCTGGCTTCCCTCTTTGTTCCTCTCAGCGTGCAGGGAACAGATCTGAGCAGTCTCTCCCAACTTGTTTGGGGCTCATTTCACCTGGGGGGCTGATGCTGCTGGCMCAGGAGCAGCCCCAGAGCTCCCAGCCCAGGTGCCCATCAGTGGAGGTGATGAGGTGGAGAATAAAGGAGGAACAAGGGGGCTCAGCTCAGTGCCAGCTCTGTCTGCAGTGGCAGATGTTGGGCTTTGGAGAGCAGAGTTCAACAGAAAGGGCTCTTTCCAGAGCTCAGAGTATCTCAGAAACACATTTTTCACGAGCCAGAATCTAGAGACTTATGCTAACTAAAAATGTTAGAAGCAACTGTAACAAATTTTTCACAAATGYATTTTTTTACTCTATTTTTTAAGTAATAAACTAGGAAATCTGGAAGCATTTAAGCCACAGTRTTGGATGTATACATGGCCCATGAAACTGCAGACAGTCATAAAAGTTATTGGCAAAAAACGAACAAAGAGTCTTATGGGTGAGAATTAAAATTCTCCACTTGGTGCAAATATGCCTTCTACAGAACTAGCAGAAAATCCTGTGAAAAAACCCGACAGTGATTCCTGTGTATCTCAGTGTAATTGCATATGTTAAAAGGCTGTGGAATTCAGCAGTGATCCCATGGGCTTTCAAGTGGATTTCAGATATTTCACAGCGTGTCAGTYGTAGATTGAGATGTAAGACTTTGGGGAAACCAAGTACAATCTTTGATTAGATGAAATAGCATCAAGATTTCCATGAAAATGCAAATGTTTAATGAATGCATTGCTAATGCAGCTCTGCTGCTTCTTTGTTCTGTTGCAGAGGTGCTCCAGCCRTGGCTTTGCTGGCCTGCAGTGGGTGCAGCACTGGGGCCAATTTCAGCACCACTGAAACATTTCCCTGCTGGGGGCACAGGGACGAGAATGGGAATCAATGATTTATCCCTGACTCAGGAAATCAGCCCCTCACACCATGTGAGCCCTGGAATACCCACCCACAGCAGGCATCAGGAATGATCCTCTCACCCAGGAGCCAGAGGAGGATTGAGTATTTGTCAGGAATGCACTAGGGCTCACAGAAATAAATCCCCCCCCCCCAAAAAACGGCTCCCAAAATGGTGTTAAACAGCAAAGGGCAAGTGCTTAGCATCAAATTGCAAGGGCAGAAGAAGAAAAGAGCCTCTCCTCACAAACCTGTGCATTCTGCAGGCCCAGATCACTGCACACAGGACTCACAGAAAGCCTCACTCACTAAACTGGGCTGTTCCAGCACAAGGTGGAATTGGGACTTCATGGCCCAGAGAGRCACAGATCACACCTTTGATCCATGCCTGGCACAGATTTCATGCTCTGGGTGYTGCTCTGAGCCCACCAGGAGAGCACAGAGCACAGAGTGTGGCAGGAGCACCTGGGGCAGGTTCATTCACAGCCCCTCACATCTGCCAGGCTGCCAGGGGAGGGGCTGGGCTCCCCTGTCCCCACTCAGAGCCCTCCCCAAGGGTTTGTGTCCCAGGGAGAAGGGCTGGGCTGGGGGAGGCAGCAGGGAGGAGCCCTGGGAAGGGCTGTGGTGGATTCCACCAGTACTCACAGCTTTTGGGTGAGCAGAGCCTGGGCTGCACCACTGCCACACACACCACTCCACGCTGTGGAATTGGCTCTTTCAGCTCCCAGAGTCAGATTTGTTTTTCCATCCAGCCATGCCCCCAATAATGGGAGCAGTTTGGACAGAAGTGAACAAGCACTAACCCAGCATTTTCCTCTTTGCTTCGTTTGCTTTTTCAGCCTAGAACATTTCCCCTTCCTCTCTCCCCCCCAGCTGTTTCTTCAGGTGCAGCTGGAGCATCACATCTACAGATAAAGGACCACGAGCAGCCTCAGTCCATGTCAGGAGTCCCCACAGCACGGGGCATTCCCGGGGCTGTGAGCATCCTCCCACCCTGAAACTGCTGATTTTCATACACAGACTGCCCTAAAGGGGCTTCTGTCCTTCCTTCCCCCAGCTTTAGTGGTCAGCAGAGCAAAATACTTCATCCTTTCYCTGCTAATGAGAAGTGTGCTGTGTCCTGTGCAAACTGAGGTGACCCCCCCAGCCATGCCCATGCTGACTATTGCTTTTGTCCTTTCAAATAAAAACTGTGCAAAAAGGGCAGCAATAAAAAACCCATTAGGAGTCACACAAGGCTTGTTAAATGATTTAAATCTTCATAATGTATAGCATTTTTTCCTGGTAATTAAGTTAGAACATTGAGCTGGGCCAAATCTGTTAGATAACACTTTAAATGCTCCCTTGCACACTCAGAGAGGTTTTATTTTATTTTTTTTTCTACCACAGCCCTGACAGCCAAAGGCAGGTTCTTTCASAAGTGCAGGAATTGCTTCCCATTGATGGAGCAGGGCAGCACAAAGTGCATTTCACACTCACCTYTCACCACTTCATGAGTAAGAAGAAATCTGGCTGGAATATGGGGCCTCTTTGTGAAAAAGAGCAGCAAACTCAGAAGGAGAAGGTGAGAGACAAGAAAAGTTGCATTTTTATATGAAGTGGGAAGAAAAGGAGGTAGCTGCTCTCTGCTCATGCCTCTATTTTATTTTTTCTAAAGTTTGCACTGAAGATCTGCTTCAAGACAAAGTCCTGGCCTCCCCTGGTCCCAGACTGTGTCAGTAAACAAAGATCAGTGGTTGTTCCAATTTTTGTTTCCAGTTCTTCTTCCCTTTTCCTGCCATTTTTTGCCCTCCTAAATGTCTGCTCTTGGCTTACCCATTCCAGCTTTTGTTCTTCTCAGCTGTTTCTCCTCTCCTGYCCTCTCAGCATTCAGTCACACCCAGCTGCACCACCCAACACATCCCTTACAGAGCAGTTCTTGAGAGAAGCCTCCCCATGCCCATCACACCTCCAYAAACCATCCCACTGCCCAAAAGCCCTCCCAAACTCCTGTCCAGCTCAGGCTGCAGTCACACCCAGTATTTTGTTTTAAACACAACCAGCATTGCAGAATAACCCAGGTAAAGGGTGATGCACACACACATGACCCCTTCAATTTGGGCAGCCAACCTACAAAGCCCTTAGAGGTKAATTGCCATTGTTAACTCCTACCTGCCAAGGGAAAAAATACTCAGGTGTTCAGTAAATGGTTCAGGTGAAGCCTTCAAAAAGTCAAAGCTAAAYAAAAAAAARTCTTGAAATTTAGGTCTATTTTAAAAATCCTCCCAGGCTGGCTTCATATATCATCCAAGCTGAAAGTGTTCCTGTGATATATTATACATGGAGGCTGCACTACATCACCAGAGTTCTGACACTGCCATGTTCAGGGGATGCTAGGATACAATGCCATGAATTACAGCASTGGACGTTGACAAATACACTTCAGGGGAAGTTTAAATTAATTTTTTCAGCTGCTTGCAGTTGGCTTAGGAAGTAATTTTTATTAAATAAACTRGTGGGAGAGTGGGCAGATTCAGAGTCCTTGAGAAAGGGAATGGCAGAACAGAGAAGAGACAAGACAGAGAGCAAGGGAGCAATTCCAGCTGTGGCTTCGTGTGATTCTGGAAAAGTCAGCTGGGCCAAACCCTGGCTGTGCTCAGGGCAAACCCAGCTCTGTGGAAGCATCCAGGCCAAACACAGATGCCAAATTCACCAGTGCCATCCCCCCTGCTTGGACTGGGCATCCAGCAGTGCCCACCCAGTGCAGAAGGAGCTCTGTCAGCACCTGGTTCAGGTGAGCTGTGAACCACAGGGGAGCAGCACATGGGCTCTCACCTGGGAAATTCATCATCCAGTGGTCCTGGGTTTGGGGCTTTTTTYCCCCATGAAAATAAACCAATAATGATGATAAGGAAAGGATTAAGTAGAGCTGATATGCCAAACAGAAAAACCCCTTTCCTGAGAAGCAAACACTGGTACCTTTGAGAAAGCCATGAATGCTAAACACCTTTTCTCTCTGAAGGAATCTTTTGTCATTTCATGGGGAATCAATTAACCACAGTGTCTTATTCAGGTAGACTTTAGATTACTACCATATCCCTTCACTAGAGATAATTAACCTCAGTTTCTGAATTAGCAGCAAAATAAGCCAGTTATTAGTTTTTATAATGACTAGAACTCAATATTTTGGGTAGTTAAACACCCAAGAGTTTAAATTAAAATAGACATCTGACAGAAATCCCTAAAGTGTTCTTCAGATCATTAATATTATAAATTCCACAGTAGATTGAACTGACAATGTTCCCTTTTTCCTTTTTGGAGCACTCCAAAGGGATGAGCTACTCCCTCAAATCAGCATTCAGTTTGATCTCTGAAATAATCTCTCCTTGATACCTAAAGCCYCAAGGCCAACAGCACAGTTAAACTCACATCCTCCTCTCACCAGAGCTCTGTCTGGTGAAGGGAGAGAAARATAATGGCAAARCCCCTGTTCCTACCATGGCCAGGGYAAAGCAAYGCTCAGAGCCCAGGACAAAACCCTGCTGAGGCTCACAGCCCAGGGGGGAGCAGGGGGGACTCTGGAGCTGCCAGGGGCTCACAGGGGGATGTGGGGCCCTGAACCAGCACTCTGCCCTCCCCAGGCCCCTGCAGGGAGGTGTGGGGCACGAGAAGCACATCCCAGGCACCAGGGCKCGAGGGTCCTGCTCAGTGCTGCTGCCTCCCACCCGTGGGAGATGCTSTTCCTCAGCACCCTCAGCCCCTGCTGAGCTCTGCTCACCACCAAAAAGCCTTTCCACTGCACACTCTGCATCACTCCTGCTGTCAGAGGAGCTGTTTCTTGATGTTCAGCCTGCACTTGCCCTTTCTTCCCACCAAGGTGACACTGAGACTTGACAAACTTCTTGTCCAGCCTTTATTTTCCTGTGCTCACCAGTTCCCTTTGTGCAGAATCCCTTCCTCTTCCTCATCCCTGCATTAATTATTCCACCKAAGTTTTGTGCCTTGCACTTGTCTCTAATTTGCTTCCTTTTTTTTTTATTTCCTCCCCCAGGCCATCTCTGCAGTTTGYAGCACTCATTTGAATTCTCATTCCAATMCATTTCCAGTCCMTCCCAGCTCGGTGCCACCTCTGAGTTCCAGAAGTGTCCATTCCATCATCCTGGTTGTTAATGGAAATGCTGAACAGAACCTGKGGCCTCCCTCCTCCCCCAGCCCCAGGCAGCCCCTCTGCCCCTTTTGAGGGCTTGCAGGGGATGTTTTTCCCCACGGAGGGGTCACACCTCCCACTGACTTCTCCCAGTGTGGTCACACACACACAGACCCTGCCCATGCTGCTCAGCCCACTGCAGACATCACCCTGATTCCATCTGAGCTCTCAGCCATGCAGAACACCACCAAGGAAAGAAAGGGAGAATAAAAGCTCCAGGGATTGCCCCGCTGCAAGCAGAGTGTGTGTTCCAAGAGAAAGGAATGTTTACCTTGCCATTTATGGGAATCAATTAGTGATAAATATCCCCAGGGCACAGGGGAGTCYAACACAGATAACAAAGGATATGCCCCAAATAATGGGGGATTAGAAAAAGGCACACATCAGTAATAAAATATCAGCTGCAGATGCCACTTGAGRAGATTGCAAAACAGAGAAGAGGGAGCAGCTGAAGGAGGGGAGAAAGCAGAGGTGACGAGGAGATTGCAGGATCAGTAAGGATAAATGATGACTGTGCTTTTTGAGTGTCTGTGTGAGAGTTAAAAGAGTTCAGTGCAGAGCCAGGAAGGTCTCTGGGAGAACAGAAGGGTAATTTATAAACAAAAGACTCAGACAGGGCTTCTGTGCCCAAAAATAAGTCCCTTTTTTCTCAGTTCTATCAGTCCCTCTAAGAAAAGATATTACCTTTCMCTTCAAGCCTTACCTCTTGACAATACCAAAATAGAAAGATGTATTTGCCCTGGCACTCTGATAGGACAATGGGAAATGGATGCCACGAGTCTGGAGAGAAGGAAACCTTTTAAGGATGAAAAAGGACCAAAGTTAGAGCTTCTCAGGAATTACATTTTATCTCATGAAAAATGTCACCAAAAAGGAATAAAAATTGGCTCCCCTTCCACAATAGCTTCATTTTTTTCCAGGATGCTTTTATCAAAAAGTGAAATCTTTCCCTCAAAAAGCCCTCTAAACATCCCCCTCTCTAAACCTCYAAACCCCCAAACAAAACATCTGTAGCTTTAAAGCAAATGGAGGGTTCCTAGTGGGGCTTTTTATGGCTTTGAGGCACTATTGCAATGTAAATAATGAAAAACTAGCATCTCAGGGCCATTTATTTTTTTTTAAAAAACCCCTCACTAGGCTTTTAATATTGATCTTTTCCAGACTCCAAGTAAATAACAAAAAGCAGAGGAAGGATGATCCATTCCTGTCCCCACGGCTGGGCTCCAGGAAGGACATTGGCACCTGCAGCACCTGCACTGGGGGAGAGGGACACACCTGTGCCAGGTGTGGGCAGCAGCCTGAGAGCAGGGATTGGTGCATTTTGGTGCCAGGTTCATGTCTCCAGCAGCTCTGTCCTCTCTGGGGTCTGTTCCTCCTTTATCAGCCCCCTTCCCACGGGCTCCCTCCGGCCCTGGGTCATGCCCAGCTCTTCCTCATCACCCTCCTCCTCCCTGTCCTCCCTGCCGCTGCTGCTCTGGACCAGCAGCACCTCCCCCTGGCCTCACCTGCCCTGCCTGGCACCTCCCCTGCCCCSACAGGAAASAGCACARGGAATAAATGGAATTAATCCAGAGGCGAGGGAAGAGCTGTTTTCATTTGGAGAAATTCTGTTGCTGTTTTTGGTTCCCAGCATGTCAGCAGAAACTCCAGGCTTGTCAGGAGGCTGCTCCCAATCCAGTAATTACTGGAGGTGCCTCTACTTGGCCCTGTCTTGATCTTACACTGTGCAATCACTTTATTATTCAGTTTTATTTTATTATTCAGTTTGATTTGGCAGCTGCCTGAGGAACCTAAGGCTACTCGAGCTGTATATTTTAAGACCTCTAAAATCTGTTGATATAAATTCCTTTAAAGTCTTCAGGCCTGAGTCAACAYTGTTAATTCTGCAGCTCCAGCCCCACCAGCCTGGCAGGACACTTGGCACACGCATGCACAGGGCTCAGCAGCAGCTCAAGGAGGGATYTGGCTGCAGGAGCTGTGGTTTTCCCTCTGGCTCCCAGCCAGCCCCACTCAGGGGCATCATCTGAGGGCCCCAGCAGAGACAGGAAAAGTTCAGCCCTTTGCACAGTGCCAGAAACAGACACTTAGAGGAGAGAAAACRTGATTGCTGCTGGAAATGACAAGTCCAAGCCCTGGTTAGTGAGTGGGGGTGTGGGTGTAACCCTGCTGGTGAAACCTCCTCAGTCATGKCTAGCACTCTCCTTCTCCCCTTTTCTGCCAGGCCAGGGGAATTTGGGACCCTTTGCCAGGTGGRGGCTGTCCCTGTGTGAGGATCTAAGAAAACCCCTCACCTCACTTTATTGGGTCCTTGGATCTCGTCTCTTCCRGAGAGGGATTTGCAGGTTGTTTAATGTTCAGGTTTGATTTCCATCTGTGCTTTGATTTCAGATTACTCTCCCTCCTCTCAGCCTTTTCATGATCAAAACTCAGATCCAGCTTCCCCCCTCTGACTTCAAACAGTTTTAATCCTGCCTCCCTAACATCTATTTTCCTTCTAATTCCCCGAAGAATTTCCCTTCTGGGATCGCCACTGTTCACATTCTCTCACATGTTCAAAGTCCTTCACATTCTTCTTTCATCCATGCCACGCTCCCCTATCACAGCCTCCTCTGATTCCACTTCTTCAAGGGCAGAAATGTGTGTTTTCATCCACGATGTTAACAGGTTGGAAGAGCTGGATCCTCAGTGCTGCTCTGTGTTCTCACATCACAGAGCCCAGGAGATGATTCAGTYGCTGATGTGGAGCCTTAGCCAGGGCTCTCCTGCCCAGAATCACCACAAGGCACAAAGGCCACAGAATTCACACAGAATTTCTCCTGAAGTGGAGCAGGGTTTGCATCCAGCTTGGCCCTGGAGCCATGGCACAGCAATCCCATCCTCTGTCCACTGCTGGAGGCCGTGGAGTGCAGGTGGCTCTTTCTTGAAGAGAAGACACAGAGGTGGCCCACAACCACAAAATATTTTTGTTTTTATCTGTAGGACTTGATATTTCCTTTAATACCCTGCCCTGCTGTCACCTTGTGCTCAGCAGGTTGAGAAGGCACTACGGAATTGCTACCACCAATACATGACTCTGTTAAACCCTTGTCACTAACTTCACTTCTCTGTGTAGTAATTAGCCCTTTAATTCACCCTCTGATTGCTGCCAGCTGTGCTCCCCATCTCTTCCCAGTYTTGTGATGACAAAATCTCTGCTGTGACACCTCCTGGGAGGTGTTTTCTGTCACAGCTGAGTGAGCAGTGTCCCCATGTCCCCTGCAGGTCCCTGCTCTGCTGCAGCCCCCCCAGATCTGGCTGTGCCTTCTGCCAGCTCTCTGCTCTCCTTCCAGCCTTGCTGAGACTGCAGTGGGGGCAGCCCTGGGCTGTCCTTGTCCCTGTGCTGGGCAGGGGAACTGCCCAGGTTCCCTTTGGGATTTCAGCCTCTGGGTGCCTGCACTGCCCAGACCCTGCTGTTACCAACCCACACCCTGCAGGACAGGGGGTGGGGTTACACAGCTCCCTGGACAAGGTCACCACACGTTTTTCCAGCAAAGGGCTTGTCTCAGTTTGAAAGACAGGTGTCTGCTGGGGAAGGCAGGAGCCTCTCTTGGAATGGAGAATGTAAACCCCCTCCCTCTGAATTGTTACAATTTTGGAATTAAGGGGCTCTCAGGTGAAGATACGAGGAGAGGAATAACAGTTCCTTACTGGTGTGTGTAACAAGGCAAACAAACAACAACTATGGCATTAACAAACAGAACCAGGATCCCATGACAGCTCTGTGGGCTGAGATGGGAAGGGATGGAGGAGAGGCTTTGCTTCACAAACCCTGGGGCAGCCTGACCCCAGTGCCCCTGCAGGACTCTGAGAGC
>CADDXX010000469.1:0-21351 GCA_902810485.1 Alauda arvensis
ACAACAGCAGGGTCCTTATTAATATCTGGCAGCTGGACTGAGCGACGCAGAAAAACAGCCAGTATGGTCACATCGTTTGTTCTCTGTTTATTCTCCCAAATGGCTGATTAAATACAGTCTCAGTTCACAGTTACAGGTGTTTTCTAGTTGGCATTCAGCATGAAAAATAATGCAAACAATCTCAATTTAAGGCAGCTACCATAATTTCACCATAACTACCCTATTTAATACATAAACACACCTTAATCTAAATTCTAACTGCTCAACAGGCTTCTTAACTTCTACACTTCTAAACTTGAGGCCCTGTTTGGGACAGCTCAAACTTCATCCCAAAAAACCTCATGTCTATGTTCTCTAAGGAATTCTGTTACACAGAACCACCTGCTGAACACAGGCACCAGCAGACCAAGGCTGTGCATGTGGCCAAGATCTCTTGATGCTGGCTTTAGTGCAGCCCAGGAGTAGCAGAGTGCTCAGGGGAAGCTTTTTGGCCAGACAGAAGTAGGACACACTGATTATGTGGGTGATTATTATTAGATTTATGGCTCATGCAGATTTTTAAATATTACCAATGCAGTATCTAAACAACACCTCTACCATCTATCACAAAACATGGTATACATGTCCCTCCCATTGAGTCACAAGCTTCAGAGAGACCCACTCACTTTCTAAACTTCTCAGAGAAATCTTGGTGTGGCTCAGACCACTTAGTCTCAGATTTGGTTACAATCTTTGTCTAAAGGATTATAACATTCACAGCTTTGGCTAGAAACATGCAGATTTACAGTCTTTGACCTTGCAGAATTCACAATTACAAAGCAATAAGGCAATTTTGGAGCTGCTTTAAAATTTTATCTCTGTATTTTACTGGATCTTCCAGTACTCCAAAAGTGAGTATCCTGTGTGTTCCTTGCCTTCTGGCTGGATGCACCCTGCAGGTGTCCCCAGGAGGGGCAGCAATGGCAAACAGCACCCAGGAGCTGCCTGTGACCTTGGCAGAGCAGACTGCATGGCTGGCCCAGACTCCAGCAGCATTTTCTATTTTGCAGGTCGATGTGCACCACAGTCAATCACAAACAGCTCAGCTCCCCCATCTCTGGAATACATGAATCATGCAAGCAGTGAGTTCCTCCTGCAAAACCTGCCTGATGTTTTCATCTTTTCTTAGGGCAAACCACATTGCCCAGCAGAGACTTTGGAAAGGGAAGGATGCACACACACAGACCTGGCTATCCTCCCTTGTCATCACATCAGGGATGGAAATTGTTCCCTGGAAGATCATTGCAATCACAGAAGAACACAAAATGTAACTCAGCTCCCCTGTATGCAGAAGGGGCTTGCTCAGACCCCCTGCTCCCCTTCTGGGAGCTGAGAGTTTTCCTCTACAAACAGGAAACCCTCCTGAGATCAAAGGTTTTACTTAGTTCCTCTAAGTGTCTAAATCAAATATTGTCTTTGTGCTGCTCCTGTTTGCAGGGACAGCTGTTTCCTGGGTGCTGCCCTGACCTCCAGCAGCACACAGCCTCTGGGGAACATTTCTGTTCAGCAGCTGGGGTGGATGCAAGTCCTGGGCACTATCAGACAGCACAAAGAACAAGTCCTGCAGGCAGAAGATGCCCAAGGAGTCTACTCAGGAGGTGAGCCCACAGGGTCTGCCATGGCTGATGCAACCCTAACCCTGTCCCACAATGTTTGTTTAACCCACTTAATCCCTCAATAAAGCCTGAAGAATTTTCTGTCATCCCAAGGGGATTCTCCAGAGTTCAGAGTCAGGATGAACTGTTGGCAGAATTCTGGAGCTTATCAGGGAGAAGACTCCAGATTATTTCACACTGTCCTACTACTTCACCTCCAGCTCAATTCTGCCACCCCCACCTTGAGATGCCCCAGCAGCAACATCAGGCTTTTCCTTGGCAGCTCCTTAGCAAGCAGCCAGCCCCGCTGCAGGGGAGGACATGCATCACTGCCACACCTCCTTGTACCTGGGCCACCTGTGTCCAACCCACAGCCACCCAAAAGCTGGCAGGGAAACAAGAGAGCAGTGGGGATTTTGTCACATCAGCGTGAGCCACGTGGTTTCAGAGCACTGCACTGCCTCACAGCTGAGCCAACTGTCCCAAAGGTGAGTGAAAAAATGCTGCTGGAATCCAGAGYCTTTGCTTAGGTGAGRAAGATCTCTGGGGACCCAGGGGGCTGGGCTGTGGCAGGGGAATTTGCTGTCCTGGGGGCTGAGCAGAGCTATAGTGTTTCAGATCTCCCTGTTCTTTCCACAAGCTGTCACAGCAAGGCTGCAGCTGTCACAGAGCCTGTGCCAGTGAGAATGTGGGGCTCAGGTTACCCTGCACACCTCAGAGGAAACACCAGGAGCATGATGTGGCTGACACACACCTCAGAGACAAACAGCAGGTACCCTGGGGGGCTGTGGCTGAGGCAGGAATCCAGCTGCCAATTAAAAATAGAGCCTGATTGCTTTGTGTGCACCTAATTTCATATACAACAGATCAAAAAAACAAAGTAGAAAAAATATAATAAATTATTATCAAACCCAGCTTAATGTGTTTGCCCTTGAACAATCAGGGTCAGTGTAAAACAGCCCTGCAAGGTCTTGGGGAGAACATGCTGGATTCCTCCAGGGAAGCCAACCCAGCTCACCCCTGACCCTTCAGTCATTCAGGATGCCCTGTGGAGCAGCAAGACACTGCATTTCTAAAGCACAGAGTAATTCCTTCATGCAAAAGGCTTGTTAGGTGAAGGGATATCCCCGAAAAACATAATACTGCTATGTATGCAGCAGGCAGGATTAATGTTTTATTTATTTGGGCAATAAAATCTTTCTCAAAAGAACATGTGTTGAGCAATTCTGCCTGGCCACTCTTCAGGTAGCACTGCTAAGGAATTATGTACCACCTGTCCAAGGGGTCTGCACTGCTTGTACTCAACAGTTCAGAGAACAGGYTGGAAAAAGACCAGAAAACCACCAGAAATGGGGGTATGGGCAACCTCTCCATTCAAGACCACTGTTTTTCTGCAGCTTGGGTTATTACAGGACTATTGCTGCAACACTTCAGTCTCACTGGACAATTACAACCTCAAACTGGAACCAGCTGCCCAGCTGAGAAGGATTTTCTCCCTGTATTTCAGGCAGTGTCTTGCTCCAGAGATGATTCCTTGGAGCTGAGTTGCTCCTTCAGGAGCTGATTTACTCTGGTGCTCACTCTACAGGCACATGCAATATTCCTCATCAAAAAGTGCACTTCAGTCCTCAGCTGGAACCAATCCCAACAGAAAAGTTCAGGCTACTCCTAAGACTCAGCTGTGTGTCATTAGCTGGCATCCTGAACCAAAATCTGCTGGTTTTATACCCTGAACTGGCACTGAGTGTGGGGTTTCAGCAGTTTTCCTTTGGAGGGTCCTGTTGTGTTTATGGCAGGGTCACGGTGAGCTCAGAGCAGAGTGGCCAAACTGTAGTGAAGAGCCCCAAATCCAGTGTTGTGCCTGGCTGAGCTCCCTGCTTTCTTACTTTTTACTTACATCTGGCACCAGGTACCCAAGTCATCACCAAGAGGAGAGAGAAGGATTGCTCCCCTTTCAGCAAGGCCACAGAAAATCACCTCTTCCTCCTTTCAGCCCCCCAAAGGTAGCTCACTGTAGTTTAGCACATGCCATCACTTGCAGCTTTCTATGATAAATTACAGCTGCTAGTGAGAGGCACTGTGCCAGGAAAAAAAAAAAAAGTCTATCTACTGCTTTGATATGACAAAATTTTCCACATACCAGCTGGATTTTTCAGATTTATCTTTGATTCTTGGAAATGCACTCACTAGTGCTGAGGAGGAAGCTGCATAAAGCCCAAGTTGTAACTTCTGAAGTCCACAAATGATGGGGGGTTTCAAGCTGAGAGCAAAATGATAACAACCAAATTGCTCATCAGTCCTTGGTGTGATACAAACTGATACTGGAGAACTGCATTTTAAACCAGCTGATCGAATGTGACAGCAAAAGGCAACTGTTTCTCCTCRAAGAGTTAAAGTATTTCATCAGTCTGCAATTATACAACAGCCAGCACTCTGGAAAGGCACGCAGAGGGAAGCATTCCCTCCTGCACACTGGCTGAGCATCAGCTGTGAACAGCCCAGCCTCAGGAGCTGCACTCACCACCCAAAACAGGCAGTGCAAGAACCTCCACCAAACCCCAAAGTGCTCCAGCAGAGCAAGGAACTGCTCTGCAGTGAGGCAGCCTTGCTGCTGTGCCCAGCTGAAAATGCTCCTGCACACAGTCAGTCTGTCCCTGGCACACCTCTGAAAACATGAGTGAAGGTTTGCTTTAGTTTCCTTACTCAAACACAGGTTGTCAGTCTCCTCCTTTAAAACAAATTAAGAATAGTTACCTTTAGCATTCATTTAGTTTTTTCATTGCTGCCACTGGATCTTGAATTTAGATATTTAAAACCTTGTTAGATGGGCTTTGAGCAGTGCTAAATTCCTCCTTCCCTCTGATTTTACACACCCTTTTGTCCCAGGAAAAGGCAGTAACCAGACCCATCCTTATCTTACACTTGCTCAGGACTGAGGCAGCAGCAGTGATGCTGAGTATCTGAGCTCTGCTGTTTCACTGGGACAGCAATTTCTCCTTGGACAGCTCAGAAAAGCACAAGCCAGCTGAGCAATGGGCAGCTGAAGGAGGTAATACAGACACCTGGATGCAACTTCATGGGTTGTTCTCATACTTCACACTTCAATTAAACAATGTACTTACCCAAAAACTGTGGCAGTGAATGTCTGCCAGCCTCATTGCAGAGCTACAAGAACAGATCCATCTTCCACAGGACAACAGAAAAGCTAATTAGCATTCTCACTTGAGATTTTGCAACAGTGAGCTGTCCTAGCAAACGAGCCAGATGAAAAACATCACCAAACTCTTCATACTTCACTATCAAGCTGATAACCACCATTAGATAACACAACATTTCAGCAAACCAGCTGCTGGTGCTTTCAAATGTGGAAAACTAATTAAGAAAAAGAAACTAAGAGCATTGGCTGCAGGCTGTCTTCCAAATACCTTACCATCCCATTCCAGGTTAATTAAAAGCCATCCAAAGACAGGGGTAAACCAATCAAGGCTCCAGTGATTATTTCATCTTCCCTTTACATAAAGATTACCTAGAGGACCAAAGCCTAATTTAAGGTTCTTGCTTTGGTAACATTAGGCATCTCAAAATGTTTCCATCTTTCCTATGATTTCACCATAGGAATCAAGGCACCTTCTTTTGCTTTTAGGCTGTAACACTTTCTCCCTCCTCCCTTTTCCACCTAAATTTCTTTTTAAGCTTCCCCCTGTGCAGGCTCAACTCTAGAGGCTCAGTGAGAACTGAAGTCACAGAAGGCTCCTGTCCCCACAGATCCCCTCATGCATTACACCAGATAAAGCATCACTGCTGCCATCAGTGAGCCCTCTCCTTCCTATCCCAGCACAGGAGTTCTGGGAATACTCCAGCAAGAGGCAACAGCAGCACAGAGCAGAGACACAGCTCTGTGTTCTGCACCTGAGAGAGGAACTGAGCTCCAGGCTCCCAGCATGGACACATCCTGCACCTCCCCTCTCTGCAGCCACAGCAGACACATCCCAGGGATGTCAGCAGCTCCATTTCTGCATTCTAACCTGCTCAAGTTGAAGATCACGTTCCAACACACAAATAAAACTCATTCTGTGAGAAGGAAAACTTAGAAAATTCTCAGGAGTTGAACACTCTCTTTACAGAGCTGCGCAAGAACAACTTTCACACCATAACCTGAAGCTTCATTAAATTCAATCCACATGTAGACATTTGTACTAGAAAACAGAAGACACAAGACACCAGATAAAAAAGGCTTAAAATCCACTTTAATAATGCATTCCTGTAACATTCCTCAGACAAACTCAAACTTTTTAGTGGGACAATTACAGTTTGTGTTCAAACAGTTTACACTAAATGAAAAATCTTGTAGTACTTCTACACAAAAGACAGGCAAGGTTAGGATTATACAAACATTTTTTTTTTTTCAGTTAAATCTTCAGCATGAGATACAGTATCTTTATCCAATAGATTGTACTTTACTACCAGTAAAAATAAAGAGATACAACACGTTATCAAAAAAATCCATCCAAACAAGAACCTCCCAGCCATTCAGGCTACACCACTGTCAACTACTTCAAAGAAACAAATGGTCCAGGTAAAAAAGTAACTAACAAGTTAGGAGGGAAAAAAAAAAAACCAAAAAAAAAGAAATAAACAAAATCTCCCCCAATTCACTACATGACAGATCATTTGGAGCTATATAAATTTACAAAATCATGGGAGCTGCAAAGTACCCAAATGCTGCCCTAGTTCTCCAGAGACTCCCCTGTGCTCTTAAGCAAGGAACATTACACTAAAAAAAAAATGCCAAGACATACTGAAATTGTATCTAATTTAGTCTCATGATATCACCTGCAAATAGGAAACCTGGAATGGTCAAGGCTTTAGGCTCCTTGCAAGATTTTACCATTACTGAACCACGGCAGCCTCCCAGAATCTCCACTTTTCACTTGGAAATTAGGAATGCACCACATGAAATCTTCTAAAACCTTTACCAGACTGCACTCCCCTCATCCTAGAGTGGCTTTACCAAAACAGGCCCTAATGAACTATGTTTAAAACATCCCCCCTCCCCCCCGGGTTGAGCCAAATCTCTGTATTTGGGGTGTGTCCAGGGATGGCTGAACGCTGTCAGTATCTGCGGCGCTTGTTGGGGCCAAACTCCCCCCCTGGGTTTCCTCTGTTGAAGGCAGGGGGGTTCCCTCCCATGGCTCCCAGGCCTTCCATGGCTCCACCCTGGCCAAAGCGGTCTGGAGGTGGTGGTGGAGTCTTGGATAAAGTGCAGAAGAGGCAGGAAGAAAAAGAAGGAAGAACAAAGGGCAGTTAAAAGCTGTTTGAGGTGATTTGAATTCTACCAGGATTCCACAATTCCAGCTGACCTTACTGCAACCTTCACCCTAAAAACATCCCCACAGTCCCAAACCTGGGCTGACAGGCCCACTGCAGAACAAAGTCCCTTGCTCCACACTGGGACTGTGTGCACCACCCCACAGACCCTGCTGTGCAGCAGCTGAGCCATCTGAACTCACCTTTCCACTCCTGCCTTCACCTTCCCCCTTAATTTCCATTCCCTTAACCTCAGCTGCTTTGCTGTCCCTACCACTTAGGCACAAAAGCTTTTAGACAAATAAAAYTGTTCTTTATRATWAAAAAATCTGTGTCATAGCWGCCATGACAGAGTAWGAAGTCTGAGWAGGAATATTTGCAGGARAACTGTTCATAAAAACCACTGAAGGAAGATGAACTTTCAGGACAAACTTTGACTGCTGCTGTTTCTGCTGGTGACTGGAAGTGCTGGCACTGTGGGAGGACCAGTCCTCTGTGTGACAGAGAGGAATGGCAGATGCCACAAAAGCCAGAGTCTATTGCAAAGCCCAGCAGTAAAGTTTAAAACTAAATCAAATACTAAAAAATTTTAAAAAGTCAAACAAATAAGCATGAACTCCACTGATTCTTTGCTCTTGACCTCCTAAGCAAAGTAGCTGAACTCATTCTGGCCTATGAGAACAGGAGATAACTGTTTTCAGAACTGGTCATGAACTAAACACTCCTGAAAGCTTGGCTTCATGCCTGCAAGGATCTACTCTCAAAAAACTCTCAATTTAACAAAGTGCTTCCCATTAGGCCATTTAAAAAACAACCATACATTATTGCTAAGATCTTTCAAACAAGCATTTTAGCACTAGCTCTCTTGGAAGTAAATTATGCAGTTATTAGACTTGGCTGCATCTCCTGAAAATTATCAGCTAGTATCAAGGCAAGATGAACTGCTAAAGATTTCAGCAGGAGTGAAGCAAAAGTCTGGGTAGACAAAGAAACTTCAGCAGCTAGTGTTTAATACTGGAAACAAGAGAATGTGCATTTTCAAGGTGTGCACAAAGAGCAGTTGGAGATACACTACCATTCCCATGGCTCCATCAGGGATCATGGCTCCAGGACCAGCAGCAGGAGGTGCAGGAGCTGGGACATTGGTGCCACCCATAGCTCCTCTGTTGTTCATGCCAATGGTACCTGGAAAAGAAAACCAAGGAATGGTTCTGGCACACACAGAGTGACTGCTCATCACCCCAGAGCCACAAAACACTGCTCCATGCAGGGACAGAGCCCCAGGCTGTTAACCAGCTCTGCACTATCAGGTCAAGATAAACTGATGTTTTACAGCACGTTGTGTTTCCTGTCACATGAATACTTCCTCTTACCAGCCTGGGAGATTACTTTGACTGAGTTTCTAAATAAGAAGCCAATAAAATGAGATCACTGAATGAAAAAGAAGTGCAGATTTTGTGAGAGAGGAAATGAACATGCACAGGAACAAAGAATACTCTTACCTCCCATACCCATCTGTCCCATTCTCATGTCTGGTGGCTCCCTCTGGAAAGACAGACACTCATTTCAACTGATAATCAGGCTTTTTAAAATGTAATTATACAAATTCATTGAATTCTGAAGATTTACTACTGAACAATGTGCAGAAAAAGTAATTCCCAGGGTAAATTTCAAAGAAAGGCAGGAGCAACCTTCACATGATAGCTGCTGAATGAACAGGTCTTATTTTAAATATCTCATTATAAAAGGTTGTTTTCCAGAACTATAATAAAATATCCAGCAGCAAAGCTGCACATGCAGACTTTAGCAAAGACATCTTGATGGAAAGCTATGCTGAGCAGTAATAACACTTTAGATAGAATTAGTTTTGCTACTCCCTCAGCATAGCTAAGAAGCTTTTCCTATTGAAAGGAATGAAGACACAGTACTGGGTCACTTGCATTAAAATGCCATTTAGTGAGCTCAATTTCTCTTTTATTAACCAAGCATCAGAAACACCTATCACAGATTTCTCTCACTGCAAAACCAGGAGCACCTCCTCACCTCAGTGAGGGCACTGCTTTTTTCACAGTGCTAAGTGAAGACAACTTTCCCTTCATTTGTAGCCTCAGTGCCATTATTTACCATGTGAAGGCAGTATTATTTGTAGGAATCAGGGTATCTGCTGCACAAGGAGAATATTCCCACATTTGGCTCAGCCATGCTCTTTGGCCCTTTGGTTTGACACATATTTAGCTTTTTTGCTGAAATATTTGACTAGTAAGCATTAAACACTTAGTGCCAGCTGCATCAATGCCATTACACCACCTGAACAGCCCTACAGCTGCCTCCACAATAGAAAGTGGCTGGAAACAAATTATAAGGCATTTCTCTATAGAACTAAAGATACTGTTATTAAAAGGCAGGTTACCACCAGGTTACACTACCAAAAAAATAAATTATTGACCAACTGACTTAAGTATAAGCAGGCATTGTCTGCAGCAATGCCTCCAGTTGGGATCATTTTATCATGACTAAAACAGACTGCAAGCTAGGGATATTGCCAGTCATATAATCATAACAGGGTTCTGCTGCAGTGCTTTAGGACAGTGTGTGTGTTGCTGTTAGAACAGAATTAGTCAGCACACATTTTTCTGTACAGCTACAGAGGGTCCTACATGGAGAGCAGAGGAACAGAACTGGGGGATTTACAGTATCCAGGCTCAACTGTATTAAGATTAGAGTCAATAATTTAGGGAAGAATGCACTACTGATGCACAGCCCTCCAGCTAAGTTGTAAATTCACAGAAAGCTGTGCTGTGGAAGGGCAAAATCTCCTGGGAATGCAGAGATGTCATGGAAGTGTAGAAGCACTCGTACCGCGTCAGCAAAATTGCCTTTGAAGCCTTCCTGCTGGCGCCTCATCATCTCCTCCTGCTGCCTTCTCATCTCCTCCTCACGGCGCCTGCGCTCCTCCTCTTGCCTGCAAACAAGYCCAAGGATGCTCAGCACAACCAACACCAACCACCTGCATCACCACATGGCAGTGCTGMCTCATGGATCTTCGTTGGAAACCTTACACTTCAAGCTTTCAGTTTTGAGGAGCTCATTTAAAAGAAAACCCCACTTGTCTACGTGTCTCATGTGGAGTAGCTGAAGGAACTCAGCCTGGAGAAAAGGAGGCTCGAGGGAGACATTATCACTCTCTACAGCTGCCTGACAGGAGGGTGGGAGTCAGTCTCTTCTCCCAGGTAACAAAGTGACAGGACAAGAAACAGCCTTAAGTTGCACCAGGGAATGTTTCTTCACTAAAACGGTTACACAGCATTGGCACAGACTGCCCAGAAAGTGGTGGAGTCACCATCCCTGGAAGGATTTAAAGGATGGGTGGATGTGGTGCTTAGGGACATGGTGGGCTTGGCAGTGTTACGTTTACACTGATCTTAGAAGTATTTTCCAACCTAACACAGCAGCTCCCAAATGCATGCTGACTACACACAATATCATGCATCAAACCTGATAGCTCTCAAGCCCCTTCTATTACAAATAGTCTGGTAATCTTTCTGGAGCTTCTCAAAATTACCCCAAGACAAGGAAGTGCTGCAATGGAGAAAAATCTCTGAGACTAAGTTACCCCTCAAATGAAAAGAAAGATGCTGAATKAATGAAATCAAACTAAATCACAGGAGAGATCCTGATTTTTCTATGTGCCTCATAAAGGAGCTTAACTGAGACACAGAAATGTGAAGAAGCAAATACCAATCAGTGGAAGAAAGTCCTAACTCTTCCATCTTAAACCAAATGTACACTCTTCCCTATGAACAAAAAAAGCCYAAAGTAACAGCCACACTTGAGGTAGTAATTAAACTGTCACTGCTATGGATTCACAGCCTTTAAYAACCTGCCCCTTACCTGAGTTCCAACTGTTTACGTTTTTGTACTTCTTGGTTATGCAATTCCTCCATTCTCCTCAGCTCCTCCTGGCGTCTCATTAAATCTGTGTAAGAACAACAGTAAAAACACAATYAGACCCATCTCCCCTGCCACCTCTTAAGAATTCCTGAACTAGAACTGTAACACAGAAAAGGAAAAGGTAAAAGCCTTCACTGATACAGTAGCATCWCTCCATGTTAAGTCCAACAAGATYCAGTGCCAGGTCCTGCCCTTGGGTCACAACAACCCCTGCAGCCCCAGGCTGGGGCAGAGGGGCTGGRAAGGGCCTGCTGGGAAAGGCCCTGRGGGTGCTGGGCACCAGCAGCTGAACATGAGCCAGGTGTGCC
This sequence comes from Alauda arvensis, assembly GCA_902810485.1. NCBI lineage: Eukaryota > Metazoa > Chordata > Aves > Passeriformes > Alaudidae > Alauda > Alauda arvensis. The sequence continues at coordinate 11,201 of CADDXX010000469.1, forward strand.
CAGGTGGGCAAGGGGCACCTGGCCTGTCCCAGCCATGGTGTGGCCAGCAGGAGCAGGACAGTGACATCCCCCTGACTGGGCTCTGTGAGGCCACTCCTCAAATGCTGTGTCCAGCTCTGGGCCGCTCAGGACAAGAAAGACACTGAGGGGCTGGAGTGTGTCCAGAGAAGGGAATGGAGCTGGGGAAGGGTCTGGAGCACAAGTCAGATGAGGAGAAGCTGAGGGAGCTGGGGGGGCTCAGCCTGGAGAAAAGAAGGCTTGAGGAGGCTCTACTGCTCTACAAATACCTAGAAGGAGGTCCATGGTTAAACTTGCTGATTTTTTCCACCTAAACAATTCCATGATTCCATTTATTTGCTGCTACCATGCTTGTTTACAAGACAAGCAACCACCACAGCTGCCCTTCAGTGGTCTCTAGCCASTCTGCTGAGCCACCCACTCCTGGCTGGTGCAGGGCCCTGCTCCCATCCTGTATTTCTGCATCTCTCTGACTCATACCTTGCCTCATGAGCATCACTTGGTGCTCGTGGCGAGCTGCTTCCATTTCCATCTCCAGCTTCTCTCGAGCTTCCTTGATGTTGCGATCTACTTGTTCCTGCTGCTGCTTCTCCATCTCTATCAAAGCCTTCCAACGCATGGCATACTCATACTCAAAGCTGCCAGGCTGTGCAAACCGAGGCGGCTGCTCACGCTCCCTGGCAAACAACASAGAGCTGGTGAATGCTTCAGGAGAGCAAGGAGGGATCAAGACAACTCTGTCTGTGTGTCTAATGTTGTAGCAGGCCCTTTGAACAGTCAGCTGTGCCTGAAACACCAGTCTGTCTGCTCCTCAGGTGGCATCTTACTCCTGCATGGAAGCTGTTCTCCTCCAGAACAAGCAATGACACTGCTTTCATAAGACACCAAGAGATTCTGGGTGAAGAGATTTAGAAATAACCCTGAAAGCAACAGCCTTTGCTCCTGCTGCACATCTCATGGACCCATGCACCCCAGAAACAAACACTGCCCAAATGTGTGTGTTATTTTTACTCTGCACCTGTAGAACAGGACTATTCCTAATTCCACCTCCTGAAGCTCTCTCATCTTCCTTACTTGAAAAATTCATGAGCTCACATGGTTTGCTAATGCCARCTGCTCAGATCACAGGATTCCTACCTACACTGGGAAGCCTTCTRAGACTCTGGTCTTATACCTGGATAGCTCTACAATCTCCTCATGCAAATCACATAATTCCTTATATTTCTGTTGTGGGTTCAAGTGTTTCCTGCATAGACTTTCTGTAATACTTCCCAGGGAATCTCATGTCATCTGTGTTATCTCAAATTGACCTAATTTTTTATTCCAGCAACTGAAATGGACTTATACAAATTATGTGAAGGCTGCCAGTCTTATCCAGCAGTGTGGATTCAAAAATCACTGTTTCCTTTCAGCCAATCACGGCAAGAGAACAGTGAATACAATTCTCCTTCCAAAGTCAGGTCATATTTATGGGGAAAAAAAGGAGGACCTGATGAGCCACCCTTCTAAGACTGAGGCACTAGCCCAACAGGCACTCTCCTCTCCTGTTGCATTCAAGGCACATACTTGTGATATTGCTGGTTTTTGATGACTAGTTTCTCTGGTAGACCCTCCTCATCATCATACTGATCCATGGGCTCCACAGTGACAGGGCGAGGGAATCTGTAAAGAAAAAGTGAGGTGCTTTCAAGAAAATTCAAGAACAAGCTAGCAGTTTTGGAAAGCACAACTTGCTTTTAGAACTGCTCAAAAAACCTCAAGAGCAGCTGGGGATCTCAACCAAAGTGAAACCAGAAATCACGTTGAAGACTCTTTTTCCCTTTCTTCTAGAATAGGAGCGTAACTGTTTATCAAAATCCTTGTTTAATTCAAAACTGTACTGAAAGAATAATATTTGTAGTTACTTGGTTCAAATTAACAGCTTAACTGGAATCCTGACATGCTCCAGCAGGATCTACTCAGCATGAAGTCTTGTCCCTAGAGTGGCACAAGTCCACCTGTGCCTTTTTATGGCTGTCTAAAGCAAAGAGTCACTACACCACTCCTCAGCAGAGGCTGCAGGCTGTGCCATCCAGTCACACTCTCCTGGTGAGGCCACCATGTGCTACTGTTGCTTAGCAACAGTGCTCAAGAAAGGYCCACCGGGCCCTTGTGTGAATTTTCACCCCCAGGGAATGCACTGGTGCACTTCACAACAGACACTGCAGATGTGTGCTTCTGTCCTCCTGGCTTCTGCATGCAGAATGAAGCAGTGACCTGGGCTCTGGATCAGCTCTCCAGCACAGCACTGACACTGCTCATCCTCAGCACAAAGCACCCCAGCTCCCCATGAGCTCCTCACTCCCCTGTGCCAGGGCTGGCCAAAAGAACAGAGATGATTCGGCTGTGCCAAGTGGCAATGGGAGCCCAGGCTCCAGCAGGAAGGCAGGACATGGAAGGCTAAAATTCCTTTCCTCAGCTGAAGATCCATAATACAGCTTTTCACTTTCATGTGACATAYTCCATTATTAATAATCTTATTTTCTAACATGAACCAAATTCAAACAGTTTATCTAGTTTGCTTGTCTTGAACTAGAACAAATCAGAACAAGTTTAATCAAAACCAAACCATAACTAGAAAGGAAAAACAGACTTGTTTGTGGTTTTACATATCAGAATCTAATGTACTGATAGCTTTTAAGAGACTAAATGTTAACCTTAGTTATGCATTGATAGTGATTAGTTTTGCATGATCRCTTTAAAAAATCTGCTTTCATGGTTCTTTCAGATCTAGACTTCTGAATCAGCAAAAGCTCCCTAACAGTAATCCTCTTGTAGAGCACTACTCACTGTGCTCATTATCCTCAAGGAGTGCCAGGGAGAAAAACAGGTATTAAAAAAAAAATAAGCAAAAACTGCTTTTAGAAACTGAATGTGCTTGTGTACAGCTGTGCCACTGCAGATCCACAGGAGGTAMGAAGCATAAAACTTAAAAAAATTCCTTTAAAAATGAGCAATATAGCCCCATTTCAGGAAGTGTTCTAGACACAAATTCTAGGAGTGTAATAGAAAATAGAGTATTTTTTTCCAAGAGATCAGAAATGGCTCCCTCTAAACAGARCAACAAATTGCTTTGTGAAATGCAACTGGAACTGGTCATTTGCTTCAGCAAGTTCACATAATTATGAAAGAACATGCTTTTCTGCCTTATTACATTCAAGCACAGGGAAAACAGTTTATTATGGTGAAAACTCCAAACAATCCAATCTATCTGAGCAGCATCTTCAACAGATCCCAGGCCCACAGTGGCTACAAGTGGAATCCTATCCCAAGACTCTCCCCTTTAGTGACTCCRAGTGTACAATTAAAACACTTTATTTCCAAACAAGTTACATGGATGGTCTCTGAGGTAAGTCCTGTTCTTAAAGGCTGTTTTAACTACCCTAAGGTTGCTTAATGGATAAAGAGTTTTTTTGGGAATTTTATGCACTTACTCCACTAGCACCTTCCCAGACCAAAGTTTTCAGACCTGAGCTTCAGCACAGACTATCTCTAGTCGGAAAGCTAACTAAAATTCTCCCCAGGCCAATCCCCTACCACTTCATGCCCCATCTGYCCCACTGTGGTGTACAGAACCAGCATTCACCAGGCAATGCCACCCAAGCTGCACATGCCAGCAGAGCACTTACGTAGTCAGCAGGAAAGACCCATCACTACATCTATCCAGCGCCTTCCTAGCAGCAGGCTTCCCTGAGAACTCCACAATGCCTTTCCCAGAGGATCGTCCTCTGTCATCCACAATCACCACAGCCCTTTCCACCTGGCCAAACACTGAGAAGGCCTCCTCCAGGAGCTCGTTGGACACAAACTGAGGCAGGTTCCTGACTGTCAGCGAGGCGCTGTGGCAGGCRAAGCGCACGCGGAGCTGCTTCCCACGCAGGGGCATGTTGTCCAGTTCCACCTTGGCAATCTCTGCCAGAGTGCGAGTTTCCTGCAGATAAAAACAGATGAAATCATTCCAACTGCCACTAAGGATTAAACACAAGCTTATTTCTCCGTAACGAGTACTTCTGAGAGAAAGAAATKATTCTCCCACAGCTTGGGAAGAAGCGTGCCAAAAAACCACAGCTATTCCTTATCATGAGTGACTGAACAGCCAGAGTTTGGGGGTGGGGAGGGTGAGAAATGTATAACAAATACCTCAGTTTAGTCCAAGGGCTASTATGAACTAAGCAAACAATGACATTTTCATTATCACACATAATTATATTAAGGCKACAAAGTGCCTTTAAAAAAAAAACAAAACACATTTTTAAAAAATAACCAAGATTCATCTATTAACCAAGTCTGATAAGGAAATGCTGATAATATGACAATCCATGAAAGACTTTCTATGCCACTTTCACACCTTTCCACTCATTTAAGTCATTACCCAGCAGCTGCACAACAAGAAAGCAGACCAGACATGGGTGTAGGACCCTCACCCACTCACCTTGGGGCTTTCAGAAAGGTGGTGCATGAGCCACAGAAATCTGAGAACCACTCTGTGGTGGCAGCTACTTCCCTTCCAGACACACTTCAACACGATCATCTAGAGATCCCCTGCCTCAAGGGCATTAATCACACCAGAAATACTGCATGACAAACTATGCCCATAGGAATTTCATATTCCAGAAATAGAGAAGTTCACTTTGTCTATAATAGCATCGCATTCATGTGGGGCTTTTTCWGCTTTCAGAATAAATTTATCAGTTCTCTCATAATTCCTGCCACAAGCTGCCTAAATTCACATYTCTTTTCATAACAAGCTCTACACAAACCACTTGGAAGCTAATCCCATATTCCAGGTTACTAAGACAATCAGCAGGTTTAATCAGCAAGATATCTGAACACCTACAGCTTTCAATTAGCAACACYGCTCCAGTGTGATCCATCACCACAAGAACTCCCCAAAGGTGCCAAATCACTCACCAGCCTGATAAAACCAAAGCCTTTGTCCTTGTGTATGAAGACCTCCCCTGCCTTGCCATACTTCTCAAACAACTTTCTCATCTCTTCCTCTGTAATATCAGGGGGCAGATTCCCCACAAAGAGGCGGCTTCTTTGGGTGAAGGTCTTTTCCCCGGGTTTCCGGAAATTCTTCAGGTCAATAGTCAGGCCTTCATCTGAGGGGAATAAGGTACACAGCTGCTCTACAGTTGGGGACATAAATTTTATTAGGTTTCATCACAGTGACCACAGAGACACAGGATCATACAGGTAACACCACCCATTCATTTTGGTCTTCAACCTCTCCAGCCATCTCTCCAGCAATAAAGGGGTTTTATTTCGGAATGGCCCCATATTTTGTTAAAAGAAAACTGAAYCTCAGTGCTCATTAACAGCAGTGAATGACAGTCTAGAACTGGAGAAAATAACACACTGCAGTTTGAAATAACATGAGATATTTCACTCAAACTTTTTGAGATCTGGTCAAGATAGCTGGCCCACAAAAAAAYCAACTGTAGTCACAACACAGGATTTTGCTATTTCAACACAAAAAATTACAGAAAAGACACAGTTTAGCCAGGAAACAGTTTTTACTCAAAACTACACCAAAACAACCCCAGAAATCTAGAAAAACATGAAAATAAGAGGAAATTTTGTTCAGACAGGTAACATTTCAGATAGCTGTCATTCTACGAGATGGGTTCCAGAGTATGGGTTCCCAAGCTGAAGAGAAGGCTGGAATGGTGAAAATAGTGGGGAAAAATATCAACCCAAAACTCTAAAAAACCCCACCCCAAAAACCAGCCATATAGGTGAGCCCTCAGAAAAATTACAAGATTAATTAAAAAAAGTCCCTCTTCACTAAGTTATCCTAGAAGGGATTTTTAAAGTTGGAAAAGACCTCAGAGATCAAGCCCAAGGYTAAAATATTTTCTGAGCTATCCAACAGAAATAAACACAAACAGTAACATTCTCAAATCCCCACAGGCATATACAATCTTTAACCCTTAATTCAGCCAGAGTCCAGCATGATCCTGAAAATTCTGTTATGTGCCAGACACAGGGGTGGATTTAGCATCACTTTTATCACCCTGTGCCCCATTATCTTAAACACATGTGGAACTGCACCACACAGGACTACAGGGCACAGAAAGCAACTCCTCTGCTTTGCAGAGGACATAAGTCATGGTCACACATATGAAATAAACTGAACATAAATGGCTTGATTGCAGCCACAAAGCAGGGCACTACATGAGAGACTGTCCATGCAAAGACAACGCATGCAAGACACTGTAAGGACAACCCTTTGATAGGAGTGAGCACACCTCCATGGCTAACACTAAATAACCAGACTGGGARCGTGCCAAGAGAAGAGCAGTGACACTAAGTTATCTACTTCACACAGCAAAGATACAGGAGTGAAATGTTTTGCCTTGTTCACAGCATCACCACGAGTATTTGGGGATCAATTGCAAGGCCTGTGGATACAACAGGAGGTACTTGGAACAGAGTTCACTCAGGGGTGCACAGAGTACCACTGTTCTGCCTCAGGAGATCCATAAGAAAGAGTGAGACACAGTCACTCACTACAAGCTGATCCCTGTGGGAACTCCACAGTACAGCTGTACTGGTATTGTTTGCAACCTGACTGGAAAGGGCTGCTCTGCCATCCTTGTCTGTTATTGTCTGGGAACTGAAAAAGAGCCTGTTCAACTTAACAAAATCATGCAGGATTTTTACCAGCCCAGTATCTTTGACACAAAAAACCCCACTTGGAGGAATCACACTTAGTGCACAGATGATTTTAACATGTTTTTGTACAGCCAAAGTGTCCAAACTTAAAAAAAAAAATAAACCCACATCTAATACAACTAAAGCACTTTTTCCTTCCCAAAAATACTAACGGCAGTGTCTCACCACCGTACTTCTAAACGATCAGGTTCGATCAGTTCGGGCCCCTGCAGCCATTAACACATCCTGTCCCAGCTCACAARCACCAGTCCACACTGGCCAGGCAAACCTGCAAACCCGCTGGAGCAGAACGGCTTTCACCAGTGTCAACTGGCATTAAACAATAAGAAAAGCCAGGTATCTCCTGGTTCCTCATTATTCAAAAATTCAGTCTGAAGGGGTGCCTGCAGATCGCTGTAACAACGTTCTCACTACAACATAATCTTCACCGAGAGCAAACTTACTTCTGTATAATCTAGTAATTGCTCTAGCAATCAAGCTCCTAAAGTTTCTAGTTTCCTAAGAAAACTTGCATCGAGAAGCCATCTGTTACGGCCGGGGAAAAAACAGGAACCAGACAATGAAGGACAGAGCTCGTTATATTCCCAGCGCTTACAGACACACTGTCAAGAAGGCACTGACTCCCAAACTGTAAGCGATCTTTTTCTGAGATTTTTAAGGCAAAGACAGAACCTCTATATCGCTGGTTTTAGGAACGCAAGAAAAAACACTGACGAACAAACGCCACAGAAGTCGCGCGTACCTCTGAGCGGACTGAGCAAAACCAAAAGAAAACCCACAAATACAACCCCGGTGCAATTAAAACCGCGGTTTCCAACGGGGGGAAAAAACCCGATATAGCAGGAGATGCTGCAGCCGGCTCGGGAACCTACGGATTTATTGTTTGAACTCGGAAAACCGGGTTCCTTTTGTTCCAGCCGAGACCTGTTGCACCCCCGAGGGCCGCAGCTATAGCGAGGTTTCCCGCTGCACCGAAGCGGTCGCTCAGCGCCTACCCAGAGCGGGGCCGGGCGGGCCCCCGCGGCGGGCCCGGGACTCACTCTGGCTGTTGGCCTGCTGCCCGTTCGCGGGGATGGACGGCGGCGGGTGCTGCTGGTGCTGCTTGCGAGGAGCGTGGTTCTGCTTCTCCATGTTGAACCCCTTGTTGCCCTGCATCTTCCCCACCTAAAAAGCAATAGGCGCACGGTCGGGAAGCGGCCCGGAGCTCGGCCCCGGGTGGCTCCCGCCGGCCCCGAGTGCAGGGGCGGGGCGGGCCGCGCAGGCCGCGCCGGGCCCCGGCACGGCCCCAGCGGCGACGGAGCGGGGCCGAGTCGCAACCCTACCGCCCCCGCGACCTCACCTGGCGGCAACACCGGACAGGGACACGGACACCGGGACAGGCGCCGGCCCCGGACACAGACACCGGGACGGACAGGGGCACCGGGACCTCGGCGGCCCTGAGAGGAGAGCGCGCGGCCGGAACTCGCGCAGCCTAACACGGCGCCCCTCTCCCTGAGCTCCTATTGGCCACCCGGCGCCCGCCGCCGCGCCGCTAAATGGCCAAGCCCGCCGTCAATCACAGCAAACGCCGTGGCGAGGCGGGATCTTCTCGCCGTGCTCGCATTCCATTGGTCAAAGGAGAGGCAGCGCGCGCTGTCAATCACCGCGGCGGGCAGCAAGCTTGGGTGAGAGGCGAGCGGGGGACAAAGGGAGCGCCGCGAGCGGCCCCGCGCGCGGCGCGCAGGCGCGGTGCGGGCGTGCGGGGGCCGCGCGCTTTTAAAGGGCCAGCGGCGGCGCCGAGCGCGTGCGGCCCCGCCGCGCCCCCCGACGTGCGCCCGGCATGGCACCGGCGGGTTCAGGGCTCGGCTTCTGCACCCCGGCCAGYGAGCACCGCAGCTTAGGGCAGCGCCGGGGGCCCGGCGTGTGCCGATCCGGTCTCCTCCAGCTGTCCTCCAGCCTCCTTGCCGCGTCCAGCCGCGGGCTCGCCCTCCTCGCCCTGATCSCGTTCCCGTCGCTGCTCCGCTGCGGGACCCTCGGCGGAAGGGTCCCGCCGTGCCCTTCCCTACCCCTGGGAGCGCGATCGTATCCTGCCTGGGGCGGGTTTCATTTCACTGCCTTGCAATAAAGCCTCAAACCCTCCCGCTTCCCGCCGCCTCCCCCGGGCAGGTGCCGCACTCCCGCGGCCAGCCCGAACCCCCGGGCAGTTCACAGCCCGTGCGGAGTGCCCGCTTTAACGCAGCTCCGCTCCCGGCTGTGCCCCTGGGCTCCAGCCCCCGCTCAGCCCCGGCTGTGCCCCGGCGTGCCCGCAGGCTGGGAAACCGCAGGTTCTCGGAGGCGGGAACGATGGGAGAGCCCCGCAGTGGAGTGGAGCGGCCAAGAGCTGGATGCTGAGATGSAGGGGCCCAGGTTCCGCAAGCAGGGGAGCCCCCGGGGAGCGGGGGTGCAAGCCCGGTGGGGCGGAGCAGCGCGGGGGGCACGGATGGAGGCGGGAGGGGTTCGGGGTGCCGCGGGCGGCGAGGCCGGCTGGGCGCTGTCACGGCTGGGGAAGGGWACCCCGGGTACGCGCGGTGCTGCGGGAGCGCAGACCGGGCACGGGAGGGGGATCCCGGTTGAAAGCGGTGCCGGGAATGGGGGGTGCCGGCCCAGGCGGTCCCTCCTGGGGGCGGTGCCGCGTCCCGGGCCCCCGCGGAAGCCCCGCCCGGCCGCGCTGTCACTCACCGCCCCGGGGAAACGCTTCGGCTTCGGGGAGGCGGTGGCGGCGCCCGGGCTCGGCCGGGTGGGTCCCCCCGCGTGCAGGTAGAGGCCGTGGCGGCCCGGCCGGACCGAACCCCCCGGGACGGCGGCGGGGCTGGGGCCGGGAGAGGCGGCAGCGAGAGGGTTAAGGGGGGGGCGGGGAGCGGGGTGGCGAGCCCATTCCGTGCGATCCGCTCCGCGCTTTGYGGGTGGCCGCGCGGGCACCGGCGGGAACCGGGGCTCCCCGTTCCGGCCCGCGCCCCCTATCGTGCTCCATCCCCGCACCCCGCCGCGCCCCGCCAGACCGCGGCCGCTGCCCGCGCCCCGCTCCGTGCTGCCCGCCCGCCTGGACCCGCTCCGCTCGGCGGATCCGCCCCAGGTTTTCCAGCCGCCCGTCGCGGTCCGGGCTGTCGCGCCGATCCACGCGCTCGGGGCTCCGCTCCGCGTTTCCGCGGCAGCCGCTGGCGAGCGAGTCTCGCGAGCCCAGGCCCCACCGCGGCCAATGAGAGCGCGTCCCTCGCTCCGCGCAGCCAATGGGGCGGCGCCGCCGCCCCCCCGYCGGGTTGCAGCGCGGTGAGGGCTCGGAGCGGCGCCTCCATTTAAAGGGGCCGCGACCCGAATCCGGGTTCTGGGTAGAGCGGGCGGCGCAGCGCTGCGAGAGCCAGGTACGAGCGGCGGCGGCCGCGGGCGTGCCCCGGCGG
>CADDXX010000469.1:21549-87252 GCA_902810485.1 Alauda arvensis
GGCCGGCGCCCCACGAAGGGGCGTGGCCGGTGCCGCTCGCCCCCTGCCCGTGGCGGCCGCTTGGGGGCGCCCTGCGGCGGGTCCCGGGGGGCCTGAGGGGGGAGCGCTGTGCGACCCCCGCCCCTTAGCTGGGGCTATGGGTGCCCCCGGCACGGATGGGGACCCCCGGCCTGAGCCCTACTCCTGTGTGGCTCCACTCCCATGGAGACCCCAATGCGACCTGCGCTGCGGTGCGGGGGAGGCGGTGGTCTCTGCACCCCTCCCGGTGTGGCTGGGGAACKCGATTGCCTGGCCCCCATCCCCGCCTCGGTTCCATGGAGACCCCCGTGTGGCTCTGGAGGGGGGGTGGTCTCTGGAGTCAGCCGGGATGGATGGGGAGCCCCCATGTGATCCCCGAGCCGGTGCAGAGCACACCCTGTGCCCCCTGCAGTGGGGAGGGGGGGGCTTGGTGCGACCCTTATGCCTTTTGGGGAGGGGTCTGTGCTCTGGGTTTCCCCCACTATGGCTGAGGAACCCACCAGCCTGATCGTCATTCCCACCCTGCTTCCATGGAGACCCCAGTGAGATCCTTGCCCCTCTTGTGGGAGGTGGTCYCTGGGCCCCTCTGCGATGGATGGGCAGCCGCAGCCTGACCCCCGTTCCTGCTGTGGGTTAGCATGGGGGGGCAGCCCTCCTGGGGGGCTCTGGCTGGCTGTGTCCCCCCAGCCACAGGCTGGGCCCMGGGTTCCTGGGCTCCTGGGAGGCCCTGGAGTGCTCAGCCCAGCGGGGCCTGTCCTTGCTGAGGGGCTGTGCTGAGCARTGGCAGCAAACAGCCCTGGCACCCTGTGCCCCAAAGCTGTGCCCTGGCACCACCCAGGCTCGGCTCCCCCTGTGTCCCCGGGGGCTCAGCCTTTCTGGTGTCATCACACGCAGGAGCAAAGTCTGGGGGGCTCTCTGTGAACTGGGCAACCTCTCTGACAGCCTTCCCCCTGTGTGGGGGGTCTGGAGCCTCCTCAGTGGGTGTGTGTATCCCTGGACACACATGTGCTGCTCTCCAGGATCTGGCCCCACGARAGAAAGGTGCAGCCCCACGGGGCTGAATCTGCCTTAGGCTGCTGTGGGAGGCCTCAGTCTGCTGAAGCCTCCCCATGTGGGCAGTGTAGCCGTGGCCAGCAAAGTGCCCTGGGGAGCATCAGGTACCTCGTGTGTGGTTTGCAGAGGTGGAGGCAGGGAGCTGGCTGTGCTGTGTGCCTGGCATGGGAAAAGGCCCTGGCAGTCAGATTRTGCTTGTGTGGGCAGAGGCAGTGCTGGACGTGGTCTGTGTCAGGTGATGGTGGCGGGTAGGATTTTCAGCTGAGTGCTGAGGGATGGTTCCTGGAGTCCCTTTTGATGAGGATGAGAGCYGCTTCATTTGTGCTCTCCTCTTCTCCTGCTGTGCTTCCAGGTGTGGCTTTTGTTCTAGGCTGTAACTTCTTTCCCTTTCATTGCAGCTGCAATCCCCAAGAAAACTTTTAATCTGCATTTTCTCACCTAACCTTGCCTAGCCTGGGATCAAAGCTGGTGATAAGAGCATAGCCCTGTTGTTRTTGTGAGCTCAACCTTATTAAAGGAATATCCACAGCATACAGAGCTGTAATGACTAACCTGAGCCTCACAGCTCCATAGTGCATATTTGCACAACCTCTTTCTCTCTCTGCACCTGCTCACATCCCTCTCACTGTGAGTGCCCTGCTTTGGAGGATGACAGTGAGTAACACCAGATTCTTCCACATCTCTGGCAGCTAGAGCAAGGGCCCAGGCTGAGCCCATGGCCTCACTTCTGGGGCAAATCCCCTTGTRTGGTATCTTTATGGACATCTTGTGGTCAGTGATGCTGGGATGTACAACTCTGATGGACACAGATGTGCTGGCAGAAGCCTCGGTGCAGAAAGGTTATGATCAAAGCAACCTAAGAGAAGCATGGAAGAGGCTACAGCTGTGACAATGCATTTGTTAGYTTAGCAAAGGCAGTGCTAGCAGGATCTGACTGGATTTGTGTTTTAGTCTCAGCAGAGTGTTTTATTAACTTCTTCCTCTGCTGGTGGTACACCAGGGAATGGCAGTGTTTGACACCATCCTCACCAGTCCTGCTGGCCATGGGCTCTGCTGCTGTCTCCTGGCCACTTGCTCTGAGCYTGCTCTGCATCCCAAGGGGAGAGAAGTTGGTCTCTGGATGGGTTGAAATATTGCTCWGTTCAGCACAGCCTTACCCAGGGCCAGTTTGAACAGCTGCACATGAGGTGAGCCCTCCCAGTGCTGAGATCCCTTTGCAGGCACCTTGCAGGGGGATCAGTGAGGCAGAGGAGACAGCTCACATTGTGTTTCCAGTGTTTTGGCCCTGCAAGGCCTCTCAGGGAAAGTTACAATGCTTTCCCTTCAAAGATACATCCTTTCAGAGGCTCTGCCCTTTTGTCTTCTGTCTCTTCTCTGTGAAGTAAGGTTTATTCACAGAACCACAGACAGATTTGGGTTGTGAGGGACCAGTCCAACTGACCTCCTGCTCACAGCAAAGCTGACTTGAGACCTTGTCATTCAGGGCTTTGTCCAGTTGGGCTTTGAGGACCTCCAGGCAGTCTGTGGCATGTTCCCAGGCTGCAGCACTCCTCTGGACAGTCACCTGCTGCCCATCCAGCTGTCCTCTCCAGCTGTCTGTAGCTGCTTGTGGGACGTGCCAGAACACTTTGTCAGGTGTTCTGATGCCTTCCTGCAGCCTTTGGGACACAGGCATAGAGACCTGGTGACCATCTGATTTTTACCACTTCCAAGTCTTCTATTTTTTTAAATCATTGTCTTGATATCATTAAAGCAGTTTGGACATACACTGCTCAAAGATGCTGTACCTCTGAGCCTTTTTTGTTGTGCTTCTAATAGTAGTTCCAAAGCTTTTTTTTATCCACTCACCCCTTTCCCCTGCATTTAGCACTATTTTGGCTGTACAAACACCAGGAGAATTGGCTCTTGGACTTGATCTCTGAGTGGAGTTGGTTCTTGAGGCTGAATTGCTCTCCAGATAGCACTGCTGCTAAGGGTGTACTTAGACTTGTTACTCCTTTCTCTGTTGCAAAGCCTYGGCACTTAGTGCTTTGGGAGATCCTGATCTTACAAGATGTGAGGGGTCCAAGCCATTTCAAACTGCTGCCAGCATGGCATTCTGGATGGATGAGAATGCTCCTGTTGCCTGTCTTAGCATTTACTGCTATGGCTGGCAGCAGGTAATGCTGAGATTGAGGAATGYTGTCAGTTATATTTGAGGTGTTGCAGGGAGTCTCCTGGTAAACTTCATTCTAGGCAATTCCATGGGATTTCTGAAATTTGGCCTTCTTGCACTTTCTTGAAACTGATGTGAAGTTTCTGGAAGGCAAGCTCAAAATCCAGTTTGGTCATTCCTGCCCTTAAGGAATTTACAGGAGACTCATGGTTGTGTTTTGCAGCCCCAGCTGCTCAGTGCTGGAGGATTTAGGCTTTCTGGGTTCAGGGTAACTGTGATAGTGCACTTGAGGCCTGAGCTGGGGTTCCTTCTGTTGGAAAATCCGGTGGTGATCTTCTTTCCTGGCTTTGGGACTAGCAAAGAACAATTGCTKGAGTCTCATTGCTGCTGGTGAAATTCTGGAAAGGCCCTTTTYTGCCCTGTTGTGTAAACAGTCCCAGTCACACGTGAAGACTGGCCTGAAGGGGATGTGGTGAAAGCTGCTGCAGTTTGCTCTGATTGAGAACCAATAATACATTTGGAGGTGATACAATGTTTGCCAAACCCTGCCTACAAAGCACAAGGACTTGACCAGTGGCATCTGCAGGAGCTGTAGCCTGGGAGTGAGTCACTGCATGTAAAACCTCCAAGTCACAGAGGGTTTGCAAATCCCATAGGCAGTTGTTTAATCATGTGTTTATCAGCCTGTCCAGCTTTGATTTCCAGCTTTTTGCATCCTTGTGTGCATCTGTCTGTATCTCCAAGGAGCCATCTTCTTACTTTGKGATTTTTTTTGAGATGGGTCATGTCTTCCTGTTCCTTTTCAGTGAACAGAATAGGTTTAGCACTGGAGGCTGTTTTCTAAACCATGGCTGATTCATAAAGCAGTGGGATTCTTGTGCTACTTTGTCAGATTTTTTTTCTTAATTTGTAACATCTCTTCCAGTATCAATTGTAGACAGTAGCCAGGAGTGACAGACACAGTGATGGTCTAACACATGTAGCACTGTACTGAATGTCACCAAGTGGGCTTTGTGCTCCTTGAAGACYGAGTTTGCAGCTCAGAGAGCTGCCTCTCCAAAAACACWAGTGAGTAGCAAAATCCTTTCTGCTCCTTTCTGGAGCATTTTGACTGGACTGAAAGATGGCCCACAGTAGTRTGCTTAGTTTRCTGGTGATTCTTTGTAAATTCATTTGAATTGAAGTGAGCTAGCCAATGCATAATAAAAGTTTGTAGTGCTTGAATTTAGAATGCTAACAGCTGTCCAGATAAACTCAGATAAGTTACAGCAGAGAAGCTGGCTTCTGCTGTACTCACCACTCAAAGTATAATATTTTTAATGAAGATACATTGACTGAAACTATGCTGGCAGGACATGATATTACTTTCTTAATGTTTTAYTGATTGAACTGTGTATTGACACTGYTGTTTTTGTTGAGAAATACTAGGTGGAGTGTTACTGTTAGTTCAAAAATTTGGCAAAAATAAATAGAAGCTTCTTTCAGAGCTCGGCTTAGGTCATACAGATCTTGTAGATGGAAGGTGGCCGAAATGTTGACTTAAGTAGTTTTTGTAGTTACCAGTTAATTATTTTCATATTTCAAATGATCTCTAATATTGAAAAATACCATCCTTCAGCCTTCAAAAGTATTGAAAATCTGAATACACATCCATGAACAGAAGTCCAGGACAAATATCCCAGCAGCTGCTGTTCCTTTGCTAGAGGAAAGCAGTAACTGCATGACTGTGGGATTTTTTGTGGGCTTTAAAGACTTCTGAGATGTTCTCTTCATCAGGAGGAAGTAACAACAGCATTTTTTCTTGCTGTCTGTTTTTAATTAAATGTTTGATGGTAGATCCTCAGTTCTGTAGATAGGCCACATATTCCCCTGCTAATGGTTACCTGAGTTACAGAAGCACTGATATCTTTAATGAGCTGGATAAAGTCCCAGGCAGTCACTTGGATGTGTTTAAGTGTCCTGGCAGAGCTGTTGCACTTTGAGCTTCCAGGTCTGAGAGAAGATCCCACGTGCCCCTGTTTGGCAGAAGGAGCTGGGCAGGGCTGGTAGTGTCAGGTACTGGGTTTGGCAATCAGTGTCCTGCTCTGTGCCAGTCCTGCACACTTGGGGAGGACCCTCAGCTGTCCCATCACTTCTTTGGAAACACTTCCTTGCTACCTGAGAAGCATTCTGCTGCAGGCTGTTGTGCAAGAGACTTTGTKCCTTCAATTTATTCTTCCCAAGAATGTATCTCTTCCTGAATACTCCAGGGAGTACTCACTCCTAAGTAAGGAGTTCCCAAATGGAGCAGTTATGTGTGCTGCTAAGTGCAGGATTTCAGCACACTGCCTCCTCTTGGTTTGGCCAGGTCACGCTGCACTGAGCTCYCCTTGCTGCTGTGGCTGGAAAAGAGGAGGATTTTGAGCAGACCAGTGACCAAACCCCGGTGACTGAGCTGTGCATTAGCTGGTCCTGGAATAAGAGAGCTGATGACTTGTGGTGGATCATTTCAGCACCTGCCAGAAACAATAAGCTATTCTATTTCTGTTGTAGAAAGTGAGAAAAGACTTTACCAGAGATCAGGTGCATGCTCTGTTTGCAGCTTAACTCACTGTGAAGCTCAACAGAAGGCCCAGACAAATCTGACTGCCTGGGGCAGACAGAAGTAGAGCTTCTTACCTTGCTGCAGTGGAGCAGCTCTAATTTCTTCAGATTGAGTTTGATTTCAGAGCAACCCACAGAACTGGAAAATACCATTCTTTCCTGCTTTGAGATCCACCTTCCTTATCCTTATCAGCTGGTAGTTGAAAGACACTATAAAGAATTCATTGTCAGGGACATTCTGTGCTTTCCCACACAGRCTGTTTGTCAGCATCACCTTGGGTCCAGCCTCAACTCTTAACCCCATCAGCTTTTCCAGATTCTTTTAAATATATCKAGAGTTGACATTCATCTGCCCTGTATCACCTTGGAGCTCTGCTGCAGCAGGTTGAAAATAAACTAAAGGAAAATACTTSTAAGAACTAAATGTTAAGCTGCAGGACTTAAAACCACTGGAATTTTAGGAGGTCCAAAGTATAAATTGGTTCAAAGTGGGATTAGGCAGATTCACAGAGGATTTGCCCAGTACAGACTCTTAAGAGGGACATGGTCAGTGCAGCTCAAGCAAAGTGGTTCTTCAGCAGCTGAGTCCTTGATTGGAGGATGTGCTGAAGAGGAACATCCTGTTAGTTGTGTTTGTTATACTCTCTCCCCAGGTATCCATTCTTGGTGTGAATAGGAACAGGATATTCCAGTGTATTTCACTGCACTGACTGCASCAATCCTCAGCTTTGCACATCCTAAGAAGAAGTTTTGATTACTTCTCCAGAAGGTGTGAGCTGTTGTGCTGGGAGGATTCAGCCAGAGCTGATGAGAGGGCACAGGAGCTCGAGCTCAGGGGGCTGTGCTTCCAAACAGAGCCKGTGTGCTCTTACTGCAGCCTTGCCTCTGCAGGAGGGTCTGGCCCAGCCACACCCCCATMGTTTGGAGTTGCCTTAATCTGCAGAATAAGTCTTTAGGGGTGAGACTTGCTGAATATTTCTAAAGGTTACATTTGCTTTAGTTTCTGTTTATGATTGTGGGAACAGTGCTTTATCTGCCACCAGGAAACAGAAAACATTACTGTGTATTTAGATTAAGAGGCAGTGGCTTTGAAATCCACTTGCTGGGTATGATTTCCTTAAATTCCTATAAGTTTCAGAAGCTGGGTCTACTCTGTCCAAGTGTGTTCTGTTTAGTTCTGAGCAAACCATTTGTGAGTGAGAACTTGGTTGTCCTTTCAGAGGGAAGGATATAAAAAAAGTTAAACAGCCATCATCAGTGAAATTATCCAGGCTTCCTCCTTCATTGATATAGATGAGTTATGCCCCCTCTAAGCCCAAATAAACAAAAGTACAGTGTCTTCTCATTCAGGGCTTAAAACAGTGCTATATTTAGAATTGGAATTACTCTGATAGGGAGGGATAGGTTGTAGCCACATCATTTGATTCTAGTGCCCTTTTTGTGGTGTCTACTTAGARCCTGTCTGGGGACAWGATGTTACTTCAAGTCTTACACTGCCTTACCACTTGCAGGCTCCAGCTCCTTCTCCCTTTCCCTCTTTGGGTTTGTCAACTATTATCTCCTTGTATAATTCAGTTTTAGACCATATTGCTTGYCTCATCTCAAAGTCCTGACCTTTCTCTTATGATAATGTCAGCCATGAGGAGCTGGGCTGTAAYTTCCCCTCTGAGGCTGGCAGTGTGCATCACACCTTCCTGTTCAAGTGCACTGTTTGTGCCCTGCAAAGTCACACTGGTCTCTTTTCCTGGCTCTGCATTGCATGCTTGTGTCTATCTTGCTACTTGTTCTTCTTATGACTGCTTTTAACATCAGAGCTTTACCAYCTTTCTTCTTGCCACTCTCCAGAACTCCTCCTARTTCTRACTTAAGCTTTTCYAATTGTTCCRTRTCTGAATATTAGCCTAGGTAGTTTTGGGGCTATGCAGGGGCTGCAGTTATACTGTAACATTGTTTATATCTGTCCTCTGACAAGATTAATGCATGTTGTCATTCTGTATCTTGTTAAGACTCACACTTCAGGTCTTGAAAGGAGTTATTTCTACCTCTATTTTTAAGAGAAAAAGGTATTTTTAAAATTAAAAATGTGTTGGCTCCATAAGAACAGATCAGGAGAAAGGACAAACCAGATTATTAGGATAGAGAAGAAGGCAGGGCTGGGAATATTACCACAGAACATTGGTGTGGAGCCTCCTGAATTTGTGCTTGAGCCATTTCTGATACCCCAATGTGTCACTTAACATGAGCAAGTCTCTTTGCTGTGCTGTGGTGAGGTGTGTGAGGGCTGTAGAGTTCCCAAAGGTCTGTTATCCCAAACTCCTGCATCCTGCTGCTGACTTTTGTACCCTCACAAGTGGAGGTGATTCACCTGCTGGTGTCTGGTATCCTGTTTATGGCCTGGCAGCATTCCTGGGCCTTATTTTACTCCAGCAGTGTTCAGAAGAGTGGGCAGTTCATGTTCTATGTTAGATGCTTTTCATTAACTTGCAAGTCTCTCTCTCATTTCCAGTTGCCATCTTCTAAATGGATTCCAGTGAATTTTCAGGATCTTTGGACCCCCTGTCCTTGCCTGACAAACCTCTCATTGGGGATCTCCCTGCTGACATGGAGTTTGGTGAAGATCTCCTGGGCTCCCAAACAGCTTCTACCCAGGAAGTTTCAGTTCTTCAGCCCCCTGGCTGGGATCAATCCAAGCAGATGACTGCAGATCAGGACTTGGACCTTGTAGTGAAAGCAGACAGCGTGTCTGAACTAAATAAATCAAATGACCATGTTCTAGATAAACCTGTTGTCTTGGATATGCTGGAAAAACCTGGTGTCTTAGATGATTTGGGTAAAACCTCTGACTTGGTGGAACTGGATAAGCCAGAGGGTCTGGATAGGTGTAAGGCTCAGCCTTCCCAGGACGTGGAGGGTGGACCAGCAGACTCCTCTGCCCTGTCTAGAGAAGCCATTGGCCCAGACACAGGGAAAGAAGGGGAGAATGCACCAAAAAACTCTTCTGGGGATGTAAAGGAAGATGGTGCTGCTGCTATTCCTGTGCTGTCTGGTGACAAGGTCCCTGAATCACCCCAACAACCTGTCCCTGTCTCCAGGGACCTCAGCAGTGCCCCAGCCACAGAAGAARCCACAGCACAGTCCTCGAGTCCCACAGTGCCCCCACCCCAACTCGGTCTTAAACAAACAAAGAAGATGAAGTTGAAGGCACCAAGGAAAAGCTCACCTGTGCAGAGGGAAGGGGAGGCAGAGGTGCAGCTGTGCCCAGACAACAGAACTGCAACTTTGCCCTCTGAGCCTGTGGAGGGAAACCGGSCAAAGGAAGGGGATGGTAATGCGAAGAACTCACTTAAAGAAAACACTGTACTCAAAGCACAGGAAGCCTTACCACCAACAGGTAAGTTGTTGGCTCAGCAGGACCTGGCTTCCTTTTACTCAGAAGGTCACCCAGCTACACACTGCTAAAGCTGGAGTCTGCATTCCAGCTCATTCCCTGCTATGGAAATAGCCATCTCTTCTGATGGTATAGATTAGGGCAAAGCCTCTTGTTTAAAGGGAATAATGTTCTGGTGTGCACAAGCTCTTGCTTGGGCTTTCATGGCTTTAACTGATTGTTGGTGCTTGTGGAAGCAAGGAGCTTCCCCAGTAAAGCTGTGGCTGCACATCAGCTTAGCTCACACTCTTCATTGCTGGGGTCTTTGCTGGAACTGGGGTCACCAGCAGGTGTTTCCAATAGGCAAAGCTCCTCTGCCCTGGCTGGCTGTCCCTAGGAGATGTTCAGAAGCAGTTGGAGGTAACTGCCCAGCCAGCCTGCCTCCCCCATGCAGGGAGGTCTCCCCCTTACAGGGCTGCTCCCAAGCTGKGTGTTTGGATCTGCAGCTACAGGTGGTGGAGTTTAGGAGCCTTCCACCACCACACTGTACCTGATAGCCAGGACAGGCTGAGGTTTCCTGTGCTGACTGACCCAAAGGGTGSCTGCATTGGGAGAACACCTGTGCTCTTCTGTTGGAGAAAAGCAAGATGTTAGATGCAAGCTTCTTCTGTGCTTCTGTTCCAGGAGAAAGCCTGTCTGGGAAGGGAAGTGAGCTGCCAGCTGAGAAGGTAAGRAGAATGCAGTCAAGTATGTATGGTACAGGAGCACAGAGTGTGGCTGGCTGTTGTCAGATTCTGTGAGGGATGTTGATGTCTTGTCAGCCCTATGGAAAGGAGTTTGCATGACTCTTGTGACAGAATGATCCCTGTGCWCTGCCACTATGCTGTGATGTGGCTTCAGTGTGTCCCTGTTACTCTCAGCTGGAATGTCACTCTCATAAACCTACTTCCCCCTCTCCTCTGTCTTGCCAGCTCTGATCAGGTATCCATGGAGTTTTTTCTGTTTTCAKCTTAGGTACTGGGAAACCAAATCCCAGAAGCTGGAACTTCACCATAATCTGGGATATTTATCCATGGTTGTCCTAGCTGATAGTTAGCCTAACTATTTTCTGAATGTCTTCTAGGAGCAGAAAAGAAGTGAACGACCCAGAAGATCAGAAACTGCCAGGCCTGAAACTGTGAACTCCTCTGAGAGCAGTGAGTAACTGGGGTTGGCCAATCCCTGTTTTCAGCCAGAGAGAATGGCCCAGATCCCTTGTGGGCAGGTAGTTCATGGTATGAGCACAGTGGGAACTCTAGAACTTCCATACAGGTTTCCCTTCTACACAGGAGAGGTCCTTTCAGCCCACTAGTCTTCATCCTGGGGTATTTGCCTTGCTTTCTCAGGGCACTTAGGTCAAAACAAGGGAGTGTTGYATTTTTACAGTGGTGTGTGGGCACCAAGCTCTAAGTAACAGGATGAGATTCGGGGGTGTTCCCAGGAAATCCATCTTCCATCTCCTCACCCAGGAACTTCCTTTCTCTCTATGAGAGCAGGCTGTTTGAAGGAAGGATGGTTGTATCTTGGAGATTTTCCTGGAGAAGTACATGAAGTGTCTGTTCTTTGAGATACTGAATGTCACCCTGCCATTCCCTAGTATTTGTGTGTTGCTCCTTTATTGCTTGCCTGTGCTACAATCTGGTGATCAGCACATTCCCTTTCAGGTCTAACAGTTCTTACAGGGTAGAAGTTCACACTTTGGGCTTCTGCTCAACCTTGCATATCATGACTKCCTAGACAGGAATTGTATTTAAGCATGGTTTGTTTAAACACCTCTTGATTCATCTCCAGTTACAACAGAATTTCTTTTAAGGGTCCCTTTATCATTCCACCCAGACAGGAACAAAGTACATAGAGGGACTCTAGAAAAGTGACTCAGAAAATCCCTGTGTGTCTCACAGCAGAATTTCTCACTTCATAATGAGAAGTTTCTGATCTTCCTCCTTTGCTTTGCAGTTCCAGTCTCTGATGAGGACTCTGATGCAATGGTGGATGATCCCAACGATGAGGACTTTGTTCCGTTCCGGACGCGGCGCTCCACGCGGATGTCRCTGCGCACTCAGATGGCGCAGCGAGCCGCCCGCTCCTCCTTCACCAAGATGACCTGTGCCAACTGCAGGACCCCCCTGCAGAAGGGCCAGACTGCCTACCAGCGAAAAGGCCTTCCTCAGCTCTTCTGCTCCAGCTCCTGTCTCACCACCTTCTCCAAAAAACCGCCTGGCAAGAAGATATGCACCTTCTGCAAAAAGTGTGTGATCGTTCCCCTTTCCTCACCTGCTCCACAGCTCTCCTGCCAGTCCCCTTCCTATGGCCCTCATTCACCCACATCACTCCTGCCCACTGCCAGCTGCTGCCCCTTGTCTTCTACACACTGCCTATCCCATGCTCCCTACATTCCTTTCACATTCTTGCTTTCCCTGCCTGTCCCCAGACTTAGTGCCCCATATTCCAGCCTCCCCTTAAAACAACCTCCTGCATGCTCTGTCTTCAGACACCACTCCCCTGGGCCAGGACAGAAGCCTGCTGTGAGACAGTTCTTGCCAACCTTTTGGTACACCAGAAAGTCCTGTGTAATGCAGTGAGCCATCCTATTCCTTTGTGGCAGGACACACATGTCCCTGCACTAACACATCCCCTCCTGATYCCTAGGGAGATCTGGAACACCAAGGACTCTGTGGTTGCCCAGATYGGTTCAGGTGGCTCTTTCCATGAGTTCTGCACCTCTGTCTGCCTTTCCCTCTACGAGGCCCAGCAGCACAGACCAGCACCTCAGTCTGCAGATGCCTCGGACACCAGCCGCTGCAGTGTTTGCCACAAACCTGGCGAGGTAAACAAATCCCTTGTCCTWCCCATGTCCTGGAGGAAGTGCTTAGGACCCATAGCACTTAGTCTTGGCCAAGAGCAGGCATTTGCCAAGTTTTCTTGTGATGTGAGGCCTCTGAGCTGGCTTGGGCTCACTCCCAAGCTTTTCCTTGCCCTGAGGCTCAYTGCTTCCTGCCACTCTGCTSTCYGAGTCCACACCAGCTTCCAGTATGGCACTTCCCAGAGTTTTAGTGCCTGTTATCCTGAGGGCTGTGCTTGTAGTGATACAGCTGCACTGGAAGGAGGTCCCTGGTGGTTTGGGGAGTGACAGCAGGGATGTCTCTGCAGATCCAGCACGAGGTCAGCAATGGGAATGTGGTTCACCGCATCTGCAGTGACGCCTGCTTCACCAAGTTCCGGGCCACCAAGGGGCTGAAAACAAACTGCTGTGACAACTGTGGACTTTATATCTACAACAAGGGCTTGCCCCTGGAGTACCTCTTCCATGAAGGCCAGCAAAAACGGTTTTGCAACTCTGCGTGTCTCAACAGTTACAAAAAGGTGTGTGGGGCCAGCTGCCTGGGGTGGGGGGGTTCTCTATGCCAGGCACACAACAACTTTGCTTGGTGTGGCACAGGGCATCTTATTAAACAGCAGGTGACTTGAATCCCCTTGGTCTTTTATTGCTGGCAAGGCAGTTAAAATATTGCTGTGGGGAAACTSTGAAGCAGGCAAACAGAATTGATTTAATCTGCATGGGGCCCACCATGGACCCAAGCATGGGTCAGACAGTCAGTGAGCTGATGGTGAAGTGACACTGGTATATACAGTTAGCATGGACTGGCTTCTGGATGTCTCCCTAAAGCTGGGCTGGATATGTTCCTCTGTCACCTGAGCAGTCTTCACTTAACTGTGTTGGAAGGGATTCCCAAACTCTGTATTCCTGGCAGGCTACCCTTGAAWTGAGAAGTTGAAGTGCCAAAGGCAACATTTTTTGCTACCCCCACCTGAATCTGCAGACTGTGAGCCTGTCCCTGGCATCAGGTGGTCACTGCAGGAGAGCAGTCCTGTAGTGGGTACAGCAGTGGGGTGGGATGTGGTAGCTGGACCTTACCAGCTGTGATGATGGTCTCCTGGAAGCTCTGTTGTGCTCTGTGTTTGCAGAAGAACACTCGGGTCTACCCCTGCATGTGGTGCAAGACACTGTGCAAGAACTTTGACATGCTGCCCAACGTGGACCGCAGTGGCAAGATGGGCCTGTTCTGCTCCATTTGCTGCACTACCTCCCACAAAGTGAAACAGTCAGGCTTAGTTGGTAAGAGCACCTGTGTAGAGGGAATCATCACCTCTCCACTCTTAATTCCTTCCTTGGCATTGTTCATTGCTTGTGGATGGGACTGAAAAGAAGGGAGAAGCCTGGGGAAGAGTCCAGTGAGACAAGGGGATGTCCAGAGGGAAGAACCCTTGCAGTATGTAGACATCTTAATGTCTAGAGGGTAGTGTACATTGCTGTTCYTGAGAATGCAGGGAGCAGCTGTAGTGCTGGATTGTGCTGGCATTGCCCTTTCCATTACATGGTGTACTGGGGTGTCCAGGAATGGGACAAGTATTGCAGCCTGTTTTGTCCAAATTCCTACAGAGCCAGGGTCACTTCCTTGGACCACTCTGCTCTCCATCTGTTTAACATTTCTGTCSTAGCAGAATCTGGTACTCTTAGTTTCCTGATACTCTTTTCCCTTGCTTTTTGATAATAGCTTGACAGACYGAGGATGAGTGAGTAGCTTGCATGCCATCCTGAGAATCCACTCCCACATCCTGTGCTGCTGCCCTCACCAATTCCTATCTATTTCATCAGGTCCCCCTCGACCCTGCAGCTTCTGCAGAAAGAGTTTATCTGAACCCTGCTATTACAACAAGACAGACCGGGTTGTCTACCAGTTCTGCAGCCCCAGCTGCTGGACCAAATTCCAGGTACTGAAATATCCTTCATGCTGGGCTGGGCCATGGAGCTCATGGCTCCTTTCACACTCAGCAGGGGCTCCACCTTCCTTGAGCTCCTCAGGGAGGGTTCCTAAGAAAGACTTTTCTGGAGCACAGGAGTTGCAGTGGCTGTAATTGCTCCAATCCCAGTYTTGGCCCTGTCTCCCCCATCCTGCRCTGGGATAAGCTGGGCTGTAATTCACTCCTRTCTGTCAGGTTATGCCCAGCAGGAAGGCAGAGCTGTGCTGCATGAGTGGTTTGAGATAGAGTGCCCTTCTGAGAGCACAAGGAAATGCACAAGGAAGCCAGCAAAGCACAAGTGCACACCTGAGAGCTGGCTGGAAAGGGCAGAGCTGCCCTCTCAGTCAGGTGTCACTGAGAAATGTTAAATCTTCCAGGATGTGTTGTCTAAAAATTCACATCTAACAGGCCTGGATACCTCTTGTTTAATAATCCTCAAAGGCTTGACTGGTGATTTTTAATCTTCTGATGTTAAGTTTCAGCATATGTGAGCTGTCTGTGGTGTTCATAGGCAACTTCAAGAATATTAATTTTGTACAGTTGTCAAAAAGCAAAGTACCAGCCAGGAAGACATGAGAAACTTAGGCCAGGACTTGTCTTGGGCAACTGACAAAACATAGAGAATCTAGAGGTAAGGGTTAGTTACCAGCAGTTGCAGCATTTCATTTTGGGATTTGGTTTGTTTGTTTTTTCTTTTTTTTTTTTTTTTTTGGGGGTGGTGGATATTTGGTTGGTTGGGGGTTTTTTGGTGGGTTTCCAGTGTCCTCCTTTCTACCCATTTTAGAAATGGTTGCAGTGTTTTCCCTTTTCCCAACTGGGACTTCATTATTTCACCTCACTTGAAATATTGCCATATCAAATCAGCATTGTAAACATAAATAAACCCATGCACCACCYGGATCAGGAACTGTCTTGCTGGCAGATACACAATTGTCAAAGATAAAACAACAYTGAAGAGATTGTTTCAAGATGGCTTCTTGGGGATCAGTGTTAAGCCCAAGAACTTCAAGCTCTTTTTCAATCATTTGGCAATAAAGTCAAAGTAAGCACAATGAAATTCAGCAGACCAAACCAAAACTGCTGAAGTGTTAGCCCATGCAACATTCAGGGTAGTCACAGGAAGCAAAGCAATTGGATTGATTGGCAAGGCTGGTTCCTCCTCATGTGTGCTTAAACACAGTTTCAGTGYAAGATCCTGTGTCAGCCTTACTCAGGTAGTGTGGGGATGCAAATCCTGGGTAAATAAGGATTTAGAAAAGGCCATGGAATTACAGCAGATAACTGAGATGCTCATACTGAATAATTTTGCAGCCACACAGGGAAGGATTAATTTATGGCAAATACAAGCAGGCAAACACAGAGTTAATGTTTGAGGGCCAGGGAGCAAAAGAATGACCAAGAATGATGCACATATGGGAAGGATGTTCTCCAATGTCTACTTCATTTTCAATGCTGAAGAAAAATTGGAAGTATGCTGAAAAAAAAACCCCAAAAATTAAATTTGGGCTTGAAAAACGTTTGTACTGAGGCRCTTGCAGAATGTCTTATCTGAGGTTATCAGAAAGAAAACCAGAAGTAACTTTATTAAAAAATACATCCTTTTGGATAAGACACCAAATGCTAAATGCATTGTGGACAGGACACCAAAGGCTGTTTAATCTAGCAGATAATTCTAGCAGAAAATRGGATGAGAGGCTGCTTGAATTCTTAAGTTGCATTATCTTGAAAGCAGAAATCAGGCACCCGTGCTTCAAGAACTTTTAGAGAAATCCTCAAAAGAGGTAGCAGAGCCCTCATCATTTAAGTTTACAAATCCAGTGGCTTGGCAGCTTGAAAGCTTGCCTTCCTGAGAAGAGCTGGACCCAGCACACTGGRAGCAAAGYGAAATTGTTCTCAAGAATCAAAAGRAAAGACTYTCCTGGAGATGTGATGRACTGGCTGAGTCCCCASAGTGGCAGCAGGTCTGAGGGGGCCATGCAGGCCATGAAGGAGAGGTGGCACTGGTGGCAGTGTGAGGCAGTGCCTGCTGCCCTCCTGCTCCCTCCTGCTGTCCCCACATGAGCTGTTTCTGTCTCCTGCAGCGCACCAGCCCGGAGGGTGGCATCCACCTCAACTGCCATTACTGTCACAACCTGTTCAGCGGCAAGCCCGAGATCCTGGACTGGCAGGTGAGGACTTCCCCTGGGGGCATGTTGAGGTGGAGGCCAGCAGTGCTGAGAACCTCTGGGGTACTTCCTCTCCCTGCTCTAAGCAGAACTCCTCCTGTGGCAGTCCTCTGAATGCCTTAGCTGCAGAGATGTGCCTGGGGACTGTGCTGAGTGCTGCACTCCTGATGTTCAGTGGGATGTCAGAAGGGCAGGAGGAGACCACTCCTGCCAAATGCTGTGCCAGGAGAGCTGGGGGCTTAACTCAGTTCTGTAGTCTTTCTCTTGCTTCCCTGAGAAGTGTGGGAGCCTTCTGCCAGCCTGACCTGGCTGTGGTCTCTTTGGCAGGACAAGGTGTATCAGTTCTGCTGCAAGGACTGCTGTGAGGACTTCAAGAGGCTGCGTGGGGTGGTGTCTCAGTGTGAGCACTGCAAGCAGGAGAAGCTGCTGCATGAGAAGATCCGTTTCTCTGGAGTGGAGAAGAACTTCTGCAGTGAAGGTACTTGGGGAAGGCATGGGAGAGGCAGAGCCTCCATGCCAGCCTATGCTGGGGGAGGAGAAGAGAGCATGGAGAGGAACAGAGGGGAGATTGTCTTAGCCAGGCCCTGGGGCAAGAGCCTTGCCATGCAGTGAAGGGAGGACTGTTGTTGGGATGGCTTGCTGTCCAGCCAGGCCCTTAGGGCAAGATCTTTACCGTTCATTGTGTCCTTGGGGAGGGCCTTCTCACAGCTTTTCTCTCTCTGGGGGCTGGGGAGACAGCAGGTGGCAGCTCCGCTCCTCCTGTCATCATGCACTTCTACGCTCTTGCGTCTGGGCTGGCCTGACCTGGCCTTGCCCTGCCTGCTGGGTTCCTGCACACAGGAGGTTGGAGTCAGACTCTTCCTAGAAGCATGGAGGTGAGAGATGGCAAGTCCCCGTGAGGTCCCATCTTATCCCAGCCCCAGGGGCCAGTGCTGGATTGTTCCCTACAGTGTGTTGCGTGTGCTCTGTTGTCTCCGCAGACCTGGATTCTGGTCATGTTTGGGTCAGGGAGGCCCCCAGTTCATCCTGGGAAGGTTTCACTCCTATTGTTTCTCCGCAGGGTGTGTGCTTCTTTACAAACAGGATTTCACCAAGAACCTGGGCCTGTGCTGCATCACCTGCACCTACTGTTCTCAGACCTGCCAGCGGGCGGTCACCGAGCAGCTGGAGGGCAGCACCTGGGACTTCTGTAGTGAAGACTGCAAAAGCAAATACTTGCTCTGGTACTTCAAGGTCAGTATTGGCACTGGCAGCTTGTGCTAAGTGCTGTGGTGGGCACGGCACCCAGATAAGTGGGCATTGCACTGAGGAAGTTCGCACTGCTGGAGTCTGGCTGGCACTTGCTGCGGAGAACCTGGCACTGCTGGAGTCCTGCCTGGCAATGACGGGACACTGCTACGGGGAAGCTCACGTAGCTGGAGTCCCCAGCTGATCCTGCCAGACAGAGCACTGCCCTGAGGAAGCTCGCAGTGCTGGATCCGCGGCCAGTGCTGCTGTGAGAAGTTCGCACCGCTGGAGTCCCTGGCTGGCACTGGCAGGGCACTGCTGTGGGGAAGCTCACTGCACCTTTCACTGGAGAGTTGTGTTCCACTCGGAGGGGGTGTGGTTAGTTACTCGTTGTTTCTCTCCTGCTGATGCGGGCTTTAGGCAGCTCGGTGCCATGCCTGCAAGCGTCAGGGGAAGCTGCTGGAAACCATCCACTGGCGGGGGCAAATCAAACACTTCTGCAACCAGCAATGTCTGCTGCGATTTTACAATCAACAGAACCAGCCCAACCTGGACACGCAGAAGGGGCCCGAGAGCCTGCTGAACAGTGAGTAGGAGGGAGGGAGGGCACCTGCATAGCTCAGTCTGAGAGACACAGGGAAGACTCAACAGCAGGGGGTGGAAGCTGCCTGCCTGGGACTGGAGGAGACGCTAGGGAACAATCCTGCACTGGCCCCTGGGGGGGAAAGGACGGAGTGGGACCTAATGGGCTTCTCCATCTCTAACATCTATGGTTCTATGACACACAGGGCCCAGACGGGAGGAGCCGGTGCCAGCGTGCTGCCTGTAGCTCACACTCTTAGCGAGGATACTCAGGGATTTAACATCCTCAAGTTGCCAGCGGAGAGCTCGATTTAAAGGGTTAGGGGACAGCGTGGTTTGGCWTGACAATCCACCTGCAGCCCCACACCACCTCCGAGCTGTGACCTTCTCAGATCTCATAAACTAATCTGGATTGGGCCAGGTCAGTGCTTGGATGGGAAACATTCAAGGACAAAGAAGGGTGCTGCAGGAAGTGGTGCTGGTGATGCTGTAGGTGGGCTCTCCTTCAGCCAAAGCTGAACCTAGAACGGTCTTGAGGGAGCACTGAGCCGCTGGAGGCACTGTCTTGCAATGTTAGATTGGAGTCCTACCACTTACCCAAAGTTCACTGCAGCTTTGGGGAGTTGCCAACCCTGTGTCCCAGATAACCCCATTCTGCATCCATGGAGTTCCAGCTGGAGAGGAGAATTTCGCTGCCTGTTGCCCCATTTCCTATAATTAACTYGAGCCAGTTCCATATGGAAGATTGCAAAGTGCTTTGGGATCCCTCAGGATGGAAGGTGCTCCTAGTGACAGTGACAAGACGCCGCTTGGCCCTCGGACAGCTGCAGTCTCATTCTGCCTGGTCTTCCCTAGRCCACAATCTCCTGGGTGACCTGGGGGATATAGTTAAAGTACTTGCAGCTTRTGGTGGGACTTGTTTCAGTGCATCAAGCTTCAACACATACCTGCATGACAGGTTCAGGGCTTTGCTGGCCTCYCTGGGATTTCATGATGTGTAAAACCCTGGCTAGGGTGTGCCAARGAGGGGAAACCAAGACAAGGACCTTCACATGGGAGACTTCATCCTCCATCTCCAGACTCTTGAAGTTCCTGCCCTGGCTGTAGTGCACTGATACAGGACAGGAGAAGCTCTGGATGTCGTTGCTGCTTAGGCAGCAAAGCACAGCTGCTCTGCCAGAAGCAGCAGGTTCCCCCAGCTAGGAGAAGCCCAGCCTGCCTTCCAAGAGCCACGTTCCAGTACAGGCTGTGTGAGGTGACAGCTCAAGTGGCAGCACACTGAAGTGACCTGGATAAGGAACTGTTGGTTTCTGCTGCCACAGGGGTGCCCRTGGGAATTCTGCTTGACTCACAGCGTTCTGCTGCCCAAGGCAGGAAGAGGTGTGTGACGTGCTCACCAAGTGATTCCACAGCCTAGCCATGCTGTTCATTTGTCCTCTGCTGTCAAAGCATGTCACTTTTGAGAGATCTGTAACACAGCTTTTGGGACTCAGGCACAGTGGGCAAGTTCTGCCTGCAGAGGGAAGCATGTTTCAAACTGTTCAGTTGTTATCTCCTTGGAGCCATGGACCACAAGACTCAGAACTGCCTTCACCACCACCACCAATCATGAGAATCTCAGGCCTCTTCCACCACATCTCTGGAGGCCCCCAGAACTACTCTGCTGCTTGGTATGTGGGGCAACACTCTTCACTGTGCCTTAGCTGCATCTTTGTGCAACTTGTAAGGACTAAAGGGAGCCATGAAAAAGCCTGTCATCAGTCATCAGTGCTCAGCTGAGCACAAGTTCCAGACTGCCTCAGCAGTTGCTGTGCTTAGTGGATGCTGCTGGTGGCACTGGGCCCTCTGTATGCTCTGGCACACCAGTCCCCTGCTAGACATGGGATAGCTGTGGACATCCTTTGCACAGGACYGTGGCATACTGCTGAGTTTGCAAAGGAAGGATGCTGAAAGACCCACTTACACAGAGCTTTCCAGCCCAACTGTGCTGTGCAGGGGATTTTGGGAGGACCAGCTTCTGTGTGGTCTCCTGTGGACCTTGCCAGCTTGCAAGGGACTACCTGGATTTCAGGCTCATCTTGGACAGAGCTGCTTATTCTTGCTTGCTGTCTTACAGCCAGTGATTTCTTAAAACCAATAATTCCTGTGATCTAGTGGCTGCTACCAGTCTGGTGATCCTGAGAGTTCTTGTAGCAGATCATACAAGCAGACATTCCCTTGCTGGGARCAGTTCATGTAGTGTGGGATTGAGGAGCTTCTGCTTCAGAACTGTGCCCAAAGGCTTCCAAGAGGAGCTGGCTCTGCACTGGGCTGCCCAGCTGGAGAGAGTAGAAGTCACAGTTGTGGCAGGCAGTGCCTTGACAGCTCCTTGTTATTGTTGGGATGAGAATAAAGAACAAGCCTCAGCTTTCCTGGAAGCCTGGATACATAGCATATGGCAGGAGAATCTTTTTTTTAGTCCTAAATCATTGGCCAGTGGGGCAATCATGTTTTGCTTTAGATTCTGCTGCAGCAGAAATTCTGCTCCTATGTCATAGCTTGTCTTTTCTCATTCAGGCCATTGGTGTTTCCTACCTAGACCTGCTGCCCATCCAGTTTGGGTTGTCAGGATGAGTTCTTGGCCCCTGAGACTGCTGCAGATCCTATGGCTGAATGCTTAGCTGCAGACTAGACTGTTGCCCCCTGATTTATCTGTGGTGGTCAGCAAGTGGAGCCTGATGGGCCTCAAATTGTACAAGAACTATCCTGCATTTCCTCAGGTCAGAGGAAGTCTTCACAGTGTGAATGTCCCTGTGTTGGACCTTTAGGAATCTGGGTCTTTCCTGAAGGACCTGTCTGTGTAAAGGAGTTGTGAATGGACCCGCCACTGCCTTTGGSTGCTGGGACCTGCTGCTGTCCTTGCAGGGCTCTCCTTCATGCACGGCCCACCAGCAGAAGGCAATGCTTTTTGCCAGTCACATGGGTAACCAGGGATCACTGGAGACTGGGATGAAGCCTTTTTGAGATGGGTGCAGGTTTYCTTCAGAGCACATGAGCTGGAATTATCATCCAAGGCAGGGTGATACTGCCTGAGACCACCTGGTCTCCCCACCTGAGACCAGCCTCTGCCACATGCGCCTCTCACCTGCAGGTGATCCTCTCTTTCCTTAGGGGAATGGACTGCATCCCTAGGGCTGTCTCTGCTTTCTGGGATTTCTCATAATGCTGCTRCTAGCTCTGTCACCTTCTTCCTAGGGATCTCGAAGCACTTTGCCAAGATCTTTGTTGCAGGGATATGGAGGCACAGGGAGGGGCCATGGCTCGGCACAGCAAGCCAATAGGCAGAGCTGGGATTAGAGCCCTGGATTCCTCTCTCTACAAGGGGCTGGGATTTCTCCTGACCTGCTGTGATGGGGAAGGGGTGGACCGTAAGAGAGCACAAAATGACATGGGAGTAACTTGATTTTGGAGTTGTAGTGTCTTCTGAAGTGTTAGGGCTAGAGATTGTGGAAACATTAACTGTTCCTGGAATGGCCAGGGGCAGTTTCTGGGGAGCCTATCCCYGCTCTCTGGCTGCTTGCACCTCCAGTCCCAGCAGTGGGACATRTTGGCCCAGGAGCTCTTGAACTTAAGAGTTGTTGCTTTCTCTTACAGGTCAAACTTCAGAGCCAAAACCAGCTGTCCCTTCCCCACAGAAGGCAGAAGCTAACATGGTAAGACCCATTGAAGGTAGGAGCTTGCAAGACAAGAGGGGCCGTCCCCAAAGGCAGGACAGTTCTGCCAGTGCTTAGGGAGATTTCATTCTTCTACAACCAATGCATTTTGAGATATCTAGGTAGTAGGAGATGAAAAGAACTCCTAGGAAGGCAGCATCAACATATCTCCTGCAAAGGGAAAGAATAACTGTTCCCCAGGAATCAATTATGAACTCCAGAATATCCTGACACTGTGGCACTAGCTCCTCTTGGCTCAGTGCTTTCCTGTRCCTGTGTATAGTTGCTGTCCCACTGCTCCCCTCTACCCCGTGGGACAGRAGCCACCATTGCCAGACTCCTGGCACAGCAGAAGCAGCACACAGGTTTGCTGCCTGCCAGGAACAGCTTGGCAGACCTTCATCACAGCCTGACCATGGGAGTGTACATGTGTTTGGGGACTGCCAGGCTCCAGGAGGTGCTTTGGGAGTCGTTCCATCTGCACCTGTAGCAGGGAAGAGATTGTGCTGCCTCAGGTGGACACCAACCTCCTGCTTTCTGCATTTCCCCAGCTGTCAGCAAAGGCCTCCTCAGCCCAAGCATCTCCAGCTGTGCCACCTCCTGCCCCACCTCTGGTTCCAGCCACCCCTCGGAAAAACAAAGCTGCCATGTGTAAACCACTGATGCAGAACAGGGGTGTCTCCTGCAAGTTTGAAATGAAGTCCAAAGGATGTCAGACAGGTAGGAAAGCAAGATTTAACTAGGGATTACAGGGGCATTTTGGGAAGGCAAGTGGTGCATCCCTGCTCCAGGCTAACTGTGAATCCATCCTGAAATGCTGCACTGAGTGGGCTGGGTGTTAAGCACTGTGCTGGGGAGTCTGTGCAGGTGCAGGGCTGGGGGTAGGGAGCCCATTTCCATCACTAACAAAAGGAGAGATACACAGAGCTCTGTAGCATGATCCCACCTCTTGTGGGACAGCTCCTGTTCCTCTGGAGATCATTAGCTTGTCTGAGGACTGTGTGCTAAACAGGTTCTCCTCTTCTTCCTGTTGGGCATGTGTGTGTGTGGCCTGCAGCATATGCAAGGCAACTAGCAGGGCTCTGTAAGAGCAGGATTTGTACTTCYGGCTAAGGCAAGCCTCTGTTGTTGCTGGCCTTGACTTGCTGCTGTCCCAGCTCTGCCCCTGAGTCCTAGAAGCTGCAAGGGCTGTGGTGCTGGATGGCTGGGGCCATAGTAGCCCGCAGCAGAGCTGGGTTGAAGGAGCTTCTGGGGTTCAAGTCATTGCTGATGTATTTTTGCTCTTGTCAGAGGCTGACTGGAAGCCCCAGCTGGTTGTGTTGCCAATCCCTGTCCCGATCTTCGTGCCTGTGCCTATGCATATGTACTGCCAGAAAGTACCTGTGCCTTTCTCCATGCCTGTCCCGGTAAGCAACAGCTTCWCCTGCTCCTGTTCCCCTACTGTTGKGATCCTGCCTTGCTGAAGTCTCCCTGTTTCTCTGWTCATGYTTTCCTCCTGCCTCTTTTTCCTCCTCATGCTTTTATGTCAGTCTGCTGAGTGTCAGTTTTCTTCTGTCCACAGGTGCCTGTGCCAATGTTCCTGCCCACCACACTGGAGAGCACAGAGAAGATTGTGGAGACCATTGAGGAGCTGAAGGTGAAGATCCCCTCCAATCCCCTAGAAGCTGACATCCTGGCCATGGCTGAGATGATTGCAGAGGCTGAGGAACTGGACAAGGCCTCCTCAGACCTGTGTGGTAGGTTCTGCCATGGCTTGGGGCTAAAACACCTGCTGGGATCATGTCTCTCCCAAGGCCTTTGAAAAGGAAGCAAGTCCTCAAGTTCTGCTGAGGAGGTACCAGAAGAGAAGAGCTGCAGCAGGGAGCAGTGTCTGCCACTGTCCCTTTTGGGGGTGCCAGTYTTGTGGCACATGTGCAGCTCTCTCAGTTTATTCAGGTGACTGTTCAGATTCTTCCCTAAAGCAGCTTCCATGCTACAAAAGCTGCATGCAGCCCTGGTGTTGCAGGTTTTTTTTYACTTGGGGGCTGCATTCCTACAAATTACAGTGATGAGGGGTTGTGGCTGGGGACACAGCAACCTTCCTTCCAGTGTCTTGCTGTCCAGGGAAAGCTGGGCAGCTCAGGTGTCCTGGGGCTGCTCTGAGCACAGGGACCCCGACTGCATTTTCCAGCTATCACAGGGAAAACAGACAAAAGCCTTTCAAGAAGGTTGTGTTTACAATGAAGCTTTTCATTTCAGACCTGGTGAGTAACCAGAGTGCAGAGGGTCTCCTGGAGGACTGTGAYCTGTTTGGACCAGCAAGGGATGATGTGTTGGCTATGGCTGTCAAGATGGCAAATGTCCTCGATGAGCCGGGCCAGGACCTGGAGGCTGACTTCCCTAAGAGTAAGAGCTGGGTGGCACAGTGTGTGCAGGGCTGCTGAGGGGCYTCCCACTGCCCTCAGCTGTGTGCACTTACCTGACTGACCAGGTGTGAGAGCCCTGCAGGGACTGCTTGCAGCAGGGGTGGGGAGACCACCACTTCTGAAGGAGTGTGTGCTTCAGTCCAGACTAAACTTAGCTGTTGTGAATGTAAGACCCAGAGAAGGGGGAAGGAGAAGCTGATTTTAACAGCACAAAGAGCAGGGCAGCAGCACTGGTGTGTTTAGGAATGATGATTCCAGAGGATCCAGCAAGACAAGAAACCTGGACAAGGCATGGCATCCTGAGAAATGGCAGAATTGCTGAGTGTCTGTTAACAGAGGGTGGAAAAAGAGGCAGAGACTTGTAGGAGCACAACAATGCTGAGGCAGGATGCTAGTAGCAAACAACAGAGCTGAGGTGCCTGTGCCAGGCTGTCCACTGTACTGGCCTGGCACCAGGGAATGARGAATGTTCCTCAGGTTTAAAAAATAAGCAAAGAAAAAACTGTCAGAGAAGAAAATGTGGGGTTCTGGTTATTCTCAGAAATTTTAGCATTGTCTGCTGGAGCTTTTTAGGTCCAGCACAGGGGGCAGGATGGGAAGTCTCAGCTGAGCTCTTCTGCTTGTGTTTCCTTTCAGACCCTCTAGACATCAACCCCAGTGTGGATTTCCTCTTTGACTGTGGGCTGGTGGGACCAGATGAGGTGTCCACAGAGCAAGATCTGCCTCGAGCTGTCCGGAAGGTGAGTTCTCTGTGGGTACTGCCTGCTTAAAGCCCTGCAGGTGTGGAGTGGGAGCTGCCACCTGGGATGTAGGAGGTGAAGTGTGCCAGAGTCTTTGGTGTGCTGGGGASGTTGTGCCCTCTCCCTTCAGGGCATGGTTGGCCTTTGGGCCACTCCTTGAATGAAAATACTTGCTTGTCACTTCAGAGGAGCTTTGAATGCTACAAGTCATGTGGCAGCTGATCTCCTTCTTGCCTGTGACCCTTGTAACTGCTGAGCTTTGTTGGTTTGGCTGCCAGCAGAACAGTGCCTGCTGCCATGGCACACTGTGGGGAGCTGGCAGCAGGTGTGAGGGGGGTCAGGACTCCTGCACCTGTGCCAGGTGGGTGCCCAGTCTCACAGAACACCTCTCTGCAGGGCCAGAAGCGCCTGGTGCTCTCTGAAAGCTGCTCCCGGGACTCRATGAGCAGCCAGCCCAGCTGTACAGTGCTCAACTACTCGTATGGTGTGAATGCCTGGAAGTCCTGGGTACARGCCAAGTATGCAGGGGGAGAAACCAGCAAGGGAGAGGAGCTRCGCTTTGGCCGTAAGTGCCTTGTCTGGATGCACTGGAGTGGCAGAAACCTCCCAGAAGCTGGACCTTGGGGTGTTGAGGTGTTCCTGACCTTGTAGGCTCTTGTCTGAGGCTGCTGTGCTTGTCTCTGCAGCCAAGCCCATGAGGATCAAGGAAGACATCTTAGCCTGCTCAGCAGCTGAGCTCAACTACGGCCTGGCCCAGTTTGTCAAGGAGATAACCCGGCCCAATGGGGAGCGCTATGAACCAGACAGCATCTATTACCTCTGCCTTGGCATCCAGCAGGTGAGGGAGGCCTTGCTGCCCTCAGGTCCTCTACAGCCACACTTGGGGGTTAGATCTGGTGAGGGGAGCTTGTACCATTTATTTTGCCTTCTTGGGACCCAGAGAGGCTGGCTGGACTCTCCAAACTCAGTCCCTTCTTCAGCACCAAGTCTGCTTTGTCATGCCCCAGGGTTTTCCTTGCAGCTCTCAGAAGTGTTTGCCCAGCAGCTCTGGTGGTGCAAGGAGGGGTGCTCTGCATGTGTGCCCTGGGCTCTCTGGGGAGGGTTTGCATTCCAGGTGCTGCTGTGTTTCTCTTGACTGTGTGTTCTGTCCTTTCTAGTACCTGCTCGAGAACAATCGTATGGTGAATATATTTACAGACCTTTACTACTTGACCTTCGTGCAGGAGCTGAACAAGTCCCTGAGTGGCTGGCAACCCACAATCTTACCAAATAGTACGTGTCTTCAGAGTACCTTCAACCCCCACATATCTCCAGTTTGTGCTTGTAGCCTTGGATCCTCTGGCCTGATTGTGCTCCCCCAGCTTCAACCTTGGCACAGGCAGCACAGTCCTGCTGTGTGTTGAGGTCATACTGACCCAAACCAACTGCAGAGCCAGTGGGGTTTATGCTTCAGCAGCTTCTGCTGCCCACAGTCAGGGGAGCTGGGAGCAGAGAGTGTGTATCCTGGGACAACCTTTGAATTTGAATCTTTAAAACACTTCACAGTGATGTCTCCACCCTTTGGCAAGGAGGATGCCAAGCCAGGAGGCACACTGGTTTGTGTTCCCAGCACATGGATGAGCCCTGCACATGGTGCTAGGCCTTAGCCAAGGTGCTGTGCTGSTGCCTTGTGAATGGACTGACTTAGAGCTCTGCAGAGGCTTTTCATGRTGCTGTGATCTGGGCTGCCTTCACTGCTGTGTCTTGTCAGTAGTTAGGTCATAGATCCAGCCTCATCTCTGTAGATTGGCTATCCCAAGCAGAGCCATTTGACTCCAGACCTGTGTATCTAGGCAGGAGCTGGCCAGATCCCTCCTGCCTGCTGCTTTTCTTTAATCTCTCACTGAGTGTGGTGGWGTAGTGACCTGGAGTTCACTTTTTAGCCATCTGTAGTGATGAGCAGTTAGGATTTATTTGGGTTCTCACCTGTGGTTTGGCTGTGATCTGGAGAGGCTTATGGCWGGGCAGAGCTCTAGCTCTTCTGATGGCTGTGGAGAAATAACCTTGTGAAAATAAGAGATGCTGTGAAGCATCCGTTTTTTGCAGTGAGTTTTCCTGGGCAGGGCGAAGGGATTGCCACAAAGCCACTGCTGATGTGACCTGCTTCTCCCTTCTCTGTGTTTGCAGACACAGTTTTCTCCCGTGTGGAGGAGGAGCACCTCTGGGAGTGCAAACAGCTGGGTGTTTACTCACCCTTTGTGCTCCTCAACACCCTCATGTTCTTCAACACAAAATTCTTTGGGCTGCAGACGGCAGAGGAGCACATGCAGCTCTCCTTCACCAACGTGGTGCGCCAGTCCCGCAAGTGCACCACGGCCCGTGGCGTGACWAAGGTGGTGAGCATCCGCTACTACGCCCCTGCCAAGCAGAAGAAAAGCCGAGGTGGGTCTGGGGGAACAGCTCTGTTCCTCCCCTTGCATGCTCCATCAGGATCCAGCCGTGATGCAGCTCTCTCCCTCTCTGCAGATGGCAGCTCTGGRAAACGGAAGCGTGAGGAGGAGGTGCCCATGCTGGAGCAGCGGGAGAACAGGATGAATCCCCTCCGATGCCCAGTCAAGTTCTATGAGTTYTATCTCTCCAAATGGTGAGGCTTTCTCTGGAGAAGAGGCATCTGCYGTTTTGGGGCCAATTCTTAGCTTTGGAACCCTGTGGAGCGACTGCTGCTCTCCAGTCATTTGTACATGAGCATGCAGCCTTGTCCAGCCTCTATGCTGCTTGACTAGACCAAATTTGAGAGAATGCTTCTCTCTGGCCTCTTCCACTATTTGCCCTTCTCCAGACTGGCAGGAATGTGCAGTAGGAGACCAGTGCTTGGGTGGTTAAGGGTTTTGGCCTTGAACAAGGAGCTGCAGGCCGAATGTGTATCCTTATCCTACTGAATGATGAGAGGCTGTGACAAGCTACGAACACCCCTTGCTACACACATCAGAGCAGGCTGTCTGAGGTCCTGATGCTGATGCCCCAGGTCTCACCGTGCTGTCTGTCTCTCCACAGCCCCGAGAGCCTGCGGAACCGCAGCGACGTGTTCTACCTGCAGCCCGAGCGCTCGTGCATCGCCGAGTCCCCGCTCTGGTACTCGGTGATCCCCATGGACAGGAGCATGCTGGAGAGCATGCTGAACCGCATCCTGGCCGTCAGGGAGATCTACGAGGAGCACAGCCGCCTCAGCAGCCTGGAGGATGACATGGACTGAGGGCCGGGTGCTGCTGGACTGGCTGCACTCCAGCCCTGGACACCTCGTCTTGCTGCTTCCCATTGCAGGGCAGGGGCCRTGCTGCATAGGAGGGGATGGTGCTGCAGCAGTGCTGGCCCTGCATCATTACCAGACTTGGACCTCCCATCCTGCTCGTTACAGGCATCCCCTACGTGCGTGGCCCCCGCACTCAGCTCTGGCTGCAGTTTTGGCTGCTGGGTGAGCCATCTTCCCCAGGGCCCGTTCCCATGGCACAGGAGTGGCAGWGTCCCTGGGGCAGCTCCCCTTGCCCAGCCTGGTCCCTCCCCTACCCCCAGCCCTGCCACTGCCCCCTCTCCCCATGCCCCACAGCAGGAATTGCACAAGATGCAGTGCACCATTGGACCAGTGACCCCCAAAGCTTTTAATTCCCTCTTCCTTTAGGATTCCCTCACAAGGCTGAAGGTATCAAGGCAGGAACAGTAGCTCTGCTGCTGGGGCAGGATTGTCTTTTCAAGCCAGTGGGCATGGGTCACAGGCAGCCTGAGAGCTTGTCTTTTCAAGCCAGTGGGCATGGGTCACAGGCAGCCTGAGAGCTGTTGGGCCATGGGGAGAAGTTTTATCCCGGGGTGGGAGAGACTTGGGTTGGTTGCAGGGAGTGAAGGGAGCTCACACTGGAATTTGCAGGCAGAGATCTGGCCCTGCCACAGGGACACCTCCCTTGTGTGCAGCCAGGGTGCCTCCCTCTCTTTGGTCAATGTTTTCTGAGCCTRCTGCACAATGATGGAGATGGGTCTGTGCCAGTGCTGCCCCTCTCTCCCCACTGTTCCCTATCATGGTGTAAGGACCCTCCCCTGTGCAAGATGCCATCAATGGGAACCCCTGCTCCAGCCAGGGGCCCAGGCATTTGCTGGCAGAAGCAGGGAGCCCTGCCTGGCCTCTCCTCCTCCCTCCCACAGCCACAGGCTGCCAGCGCCCTGCCCAGGGAAAGCCTGGCTCCAGCTGTGCCACTCCGTGCTGCCTCCTGCCCCTTCTCGTGTTCTGGTTGGTTTTCTTGAGCTGTACATGGGTCTCCTGTTGAGCCTGTATATATTGTTCTGGGCCCTGGCCTGGGGCCATCTGTTCTCTGTGTCCATGTGGAGAGTCTTGTTGTAGTGATGCCAGGGCAGTAGGACTAACCCTGAGTCTCTGGAAACCATTCATTTCAAATAAAGATGTGGAAAACTTTGGCAGCCCCTGGTATTTTCCCCCTGGGCAGGGTGAGCATTGTAAGAGAACGGGGCCAGTGTCCAGTGCTGCTCTGCACCTTGTTCCTGGTCCATCCCAGCCTGTGCTGCCTGCACTTCTGCATTGCCTGGGCCCTGCCAGCKCTGGCATGTGGTGATAGCCCCTGCCCCAGTGCCCACTGGTGCCAGCATGGCCTGCCCTGCCTGTCCCTGCCCTTGGTTCACAGTGCTGCAGCCCCACCCAASCCAGCAGTGGCCCTGCCCTGGCCATGCAGTGTGGCTGCAGGATGGAGCAGCYGGAGAGCAATGCCACAGTGCCTGTGAGCAGAGCAGGAGTCAAGTGAGGTGCAGTAAGTGTTTATTTTCTCCCCCTTCCAAGCTCTACTCTCAGCCCTGCTGCTCCCAGGAGTGCCAGGAGCAGCTGAGCAGTGTCCCCAGGGCTGYGGCCACRGGGTCTGGCAGAGACTGGAGACACAACCACCACTGTGCCCACCCATRCATTGCCCATCCCACCAGGCCACATTTACACTGCCAGATCTGCTGTTCGCACATCCCTGTGGGACCCACCAGCCACCCCCAGCCATGCCCCTGCCTTCTTCAGTGGTGCCAGGCCATGGTGGGGGCTGCCAGCCCTGGGCAGGGTGACATAGGTGCTGCCAGGCCCTACAGCCCCACCAGGAGCCGYGAGGATGCGGGACTTGGGGCCTGGCCCCTGACGGCACTTGGTGAGACCCAGGTGGTAGATCTCCACCAGGTTGAGCAGCAGGGACACGCAGGCCACCCCCAGCATGAAGAGGATGAAGATGGTCTTCTCAGTGGGCCGGGAGATGTAGCAGTTGACAGTGTTGGGGCAGGGCCAGCGGCTGCAGGTGTAGAGGGGCTTCAGCTGGAACCCRTACAAGGCGTACTGGCCCACAATGAAGCCCACTTCCAGGAGAGCCTTGAAGACGATGTTGCAGATGTATGTCCTCAGGATGGCCCCCCGCATGCACACCTGTGCCCTGGGGTTCCCTGCAGGGAGCTGGGGCTGCCTGGGGCGCTGCCGCCTGGCCCCGCTGCCAGCCCTGGCTGCTGCTTGCTGCTGCGCCTTCTCCTCCAGRTGCACCAGGTGCAGGATGTGGCCCAGATACACAAGGCTGGGGGTGGAGACAAAGATGATCTGCAGGACCCAGAAGCGGAGGTGGGAGATGGGGAAGGTGCTGTCATAGCAGGCGTTTTGGCAGCCGGGCTGCTGCGTGTCACAGGAGAAGCCGGACAGCTCGTCACCCCAGACCCGCTCGGCGGCTGCCCCCAGCACCAGGATGCGGAAGACGAAGAGGACGGTGAGCCAGACCTTGCCCACCACCGTGGAGTGCTCCTGGGCATTCTCCAGCAGCCGGCCCAGCAGGCTCCAGTCCCCCATGGCACGTGTTGTGGTGCCCTGCAAGACAGCCACCCTCCAGACACAACCACCCCACAACCCAACAAAAYGCCACCCCACTTCCTGGGCAAGCAGGTGTGCACAGACCCAACGCAAGGCTGTCCCAGGGGATCCCCTAACCTGTCACGAGGAGGGCAGGGGGAGCAAAGGCCTCCAGCAGAGAGCTGGGAGCACCACGGGGAACAACCGCAGTGGGGATCCGGCATGGGGACCTCTCACCGTGGACGTGCGTGGGGCAGAGCCCAGTGCTCCTGTGCTGTCCTCTCCTGTCAGTGGGGTGATGGGGGATGCTGCGAGGCCCCTTCCCAGCTGGTGCCCAGCTCCTCTGTGGGGTGCAGACAGGTCTGCCTGCTSCGTCTGTCCGGTCACCCACGGCGGGCGTGGGGTTATTGGGGCATGAGGCAGCCGTGTGCCCCATTGGCTTTCGTTGTGACTGGCACATGAAACAGCCACTAGGGAAACTTTTTCCCTCTATTTTTGGTCTGGGCACTTTTCTAATTATATTCGGGGCTGCAGGGGCTGGTGCTGGGGGAGTGCAAGCCCTTGGACACTGATCAATGCCACCCAGGGGTCACTGGTTGCTGCCGGCTGCCAGGGCAACACAGCCACAGCCCCGGCTCAGCCGTGGCACTGCAGCSCCCACAGCCCCTCGTGGCACCCACCAGGGCTTGGGTGCAGGGATGGACACCCCACACTGGCACCCCAGCTCCCGGCATAKCCCGGCCAGAGCAGAAAGGAGGGAGGCAGCACCTGAGAATGGAGATTTAATGGCCCAAGATGCCCTCCTGGCCATCCTGGAGAGCCAGACTCACGCCTGAGGGATGCTATCCTTGGGACAGGACCAGAACAGGCCCATGGGGCARCTGTGGGGCTGGGACCCCTGCAGGGGTGGGCCCTAGCAGGCAGAGCAGCGGTCACCCTTCTCCTGCAGCCCAGAGTTGCGGCGCAGCATGTCCTTGAGGGAACCGTCCGGCTCTGTCAGCAGCTGGTTGATCTCATTCTGCTTGTACTCGGAGGAATGCTTGTGCCCATAGAAGGAGCCCTTCCCCGAGGGGTTGGAGTGGTGCTGGCTTCGGCGGGCACAYGCCCGCACCACCAGGTAGACCAGCTCTGCCATGTTGAGGACGATGCAGACGCTGGAGGTGACCAGCATGAAGACGGTGAAGATGGTCTTCTCGGTGGGCCGGGAGATGAAGCAGTCGACAGTGTTGGGGCAGGGGTAAGCCTCGCACTTGACCAGCCGCATCATCTGGTAGCCTGGGTAGAGCATGTAGAAGATGTACATGAACACGGCCTCGAAGAGCAGCCTGAAGACCACGCTGCAGACGTACGTCCACCACAGCGAGCCCGCTATGCGCATCTTGTGCTTCTTGAYCTCTTCCATGTTCTTGGCATCCGCGTGCCCCGTCAGCACCAGCAGCTTCTTCTCCCGGTGCTGCTGGTAGGCCACGTGCATGGCCACSAGAAGGGCTGGTGTGGTGACGAGGATGAGCTGCAGGGCCCACAGRCGGATGTGGGAGATGGGGAAGAAGTGGTCGTAGCAGACGCTGTTGCAGCCAGGCTGCTGGGTGTTGCAGGTGAAGGCRGATTTCTCATCCCCCCAGACGCTCTCGGCTGCCACCACTAACACCATTATCCGGAAGATGA
Organism: Alauda arvensis; assembly: GCA_902810485.1. Lineage (NCBI taxonomy): Eukaryota > Metazoa > Chordata > Aves > Passeriformes > Alaudidae > Alauda > Alauda arvensis. The sequence continues at coordinate 53,883 of CADDXX010000469.1, forward strand.
AGATGACAGAGAGCCAGATGCGCCCGATGGCGGTGGAGTGGCGGTTCACCCCGCTCAGCACCGTGTACAGCCCGGCCCAATTCATCGTTTCTCACGTCTGCGGGAGAGACATGGTGTTAGGAGCAGGAAGGAAGCCTGGCTGAGAGCCAGCAGGTCCCGGCTCCAGTGGCAGCAGCACCAGGAGGGACCTGGGAGCAACTGGATGGCAGCCCCAGCGGGTGGAGAGCAGGATGGACAGACAGGAGGATGGACAGGAGGACGGCAGCATGGCTCCTGCTGCTGACACGGCTCAAGGCAGCTTTTGGGCCAGAGCAGGCAGGAGACTGGCTGCCCCAGCAGTGCCAGAAGCTCCAGTCCTGCCACCCCACACTAGCACAGGGATCCTAACCCACAACTGCCACAGAGAATGGGGGTGAAGCTCCCACACCTCTGCAGGGACCTCCAGTACCCAGTGCTGAGCTCTTTGGCCAGCAATGGTCCCAAGGAGCTTCACGGGCTCCACTGCACCAATGCCTCCCTTTGTCCTCTCATTATCTGCAGGAGCAGAGTCAGGGAGCCCTGAGCTGGGGGGCTCCCCCCGTGCAGCCCCTGCACTGCCACCCTCCCAGAGCCATCCTTGCCCAGGGAACACAGGGCGACCCCACTCCCAAGCRCAGACCCCCGCCCCACCAGAGCCCCCCACTGGCACTGAGCAGCCCCGGGAGCTGCTTCCCACTCCCGCRTGAGTCCGGGATCCACAGCGTGGAGGATCCTGGCGCCGCGTACCTGCCGGTGAGGAAGGGTCCTCGCAAGCTGCCCCCAGTGGCCCCTCTAAGGTCTCATGCCTCCCGCAGGAGAGCTCTGCTCCGCCTGCCCTCGTCTCTCTCTGCCACTGCCCTGCACTGGAAGTCATATGCTGCTTTATAAACTATTTACATACAATGGGGCCATTATCGGCCACTGAACAACACACTTTAGCATTCAGATCTAACGCCCTGACTTCCGCCCACCCTGGCCAAACAAAGTGCCTGTGTGCAGCATTCCCGCTGCTCGGCCCTGCACCCACTCCCACCTCCCCACCACGCCCCGCACCGACCACGGCCACAGCCCCCCCTGTGCCCGGCGGGACCCACGCCACGCACACCGCCGTGCCGGACGGGCCACCCAGCGCGTCTGGAGGTGCCTTCCCCGGGAATCACGGCCGGACCCAGCTGCGTGCCCATCCCGCATGGACGGCCCTGGAGCGGGGGTCCGGCACTGAGCACCCGGGGCTGGGTGGCGCTGGGTACCGCTGCTGTGAGTCCTGCCGTGTGCTCAATGCTCTGGTGCCAGCAGCAACGTCTGTGAGGGCATTGGAGCTGCCCCGCGTGTGCCACGGGAGCAGGTCCGGAACTGTGCTCACCGCGGGGGCAGCGCTCCTGCCCCGAGCTGGACTCACTGCTCGGACATGGGGACAGCAATCCCAGTGCTCGCACAGCCCCCGTGCCGCTCTCGGCTGGTGTCCCAGCCACACCGGCACGCTTTGCCCCTGTAGGGATGGGTTTTGTCCTCAGCCTCAGGTGGGGAGCAGCATTAGCAATAAACCCTCCCARCTGGGTGCTTGTAGGTTGGCTGCGTAATTAATGCCATCCCAAATGCCAYCTCCTCCCCTTAGCCCGAGGTACGAGCACCCGGAGCTCGGTGCAAGCGGTGGCGGCCAAAGCCCGTCCAGCGGAGCTGCGAGGACGCCGCTGGTGCCCACATTGCTCCTCTCTCCCCACTCCCGCCATGAGGGCCAGCATTGCTGGTTCTCCTGTCCCAAACCCAGCGCTGAGCCCTGCTGTGACCCCCCTCTGCCCACCCTGGTGCTCCCCAGCTGGGGACACGCGGCCACCCCCGCAACGGCGCCGTGCCCTCCAGGTTCTCACCTCGGCACCAGGACAATCAATGCTCCTTGGGATTGCAGGAGTCAGCGCCCGACGCTGGACTTTATACTGCCCTGCGGCCACGTTACCCACCCCCTTCCAAACAGCCTTGCTCCTTGCACGATTCGCCAAGTAAACACCGCAGGTGTGTCCGGTGTAGTTCACACCCACCCGCGCCTCAGCTGCGCATCCCCCGGGGCCAATCCCGGGGCTTGGCCCAGTGCAGCGGCGGGGCAGGGCCRGCCCCCAACMATAATCCCCGGRMRGATTTCTGGTCCCYGTGGCCCCACTCCCCTGCTGKGAGCATCCTCCTGGCYGCATTCCTTGCAAGCCAGGCACATGCACCGCGGCGGAGCCCTGCTCTCCRCCCGGGGGGCGACGCTGGGTACCCCCAGCTCCTGAGTACCTTGATCTGCTGCTGCAGGCTGCCGGCTGGTCCTTGGGGAGCTACCAATTCTTAGATTTAATGTGTAAAAGTGCAGCCGGGAAAAGGCAAACACTTTGTCAACGATTAACTCCGCTGCTGGCCCGCTTCAAGGTCTCGCCAGCACCTCGTGTGGGACACGGCGATCCTGCGGCTCATCCTGGCCCCGCSGCTGGGCTGCTCGCCATCCCTTGAGTGACGGTGACAGTGGTGTGGCTCCACCGTGGGGACAGCAGGGTGGCACTGTGGAGGGGCTGGGGACCGCTTGGGGTGCCCGCACAGAGGGGCGGCGGGCAGTGAGATACCGCGGGTGGCCGCCGGTGCTGGGCGGGTTGGGGACATCGGGGCCGCAATCTCAGCCTCCGATAAGGCACAGCCGTCTGAGTCAGCAGCGCCCGGCGAGGGGCGGGAGCGGCGGAGCTGCCCAGGTCCCGCACCCTGGACGGGCTCTGGGGGTCAGCGGGGGAATGCTGGGGGACACCACGGGCAAGGGGCTAGCGGGGCCAGGCTGGGTGGGGGTCACTGGGGGGATCGAGAGSAGGGCAGACTGGTGAGCGCTGGGCTGAGCTAAGTGGGACGGAGCGCGGTGGGAGGTGGGCGCGGGGACAGGGGGCCCTGGGAGGCAGTCTGGGGGTCTTACTGGAGGGCCCTGGGAGGTCACTGGGGGTTACTGGGAGCCAGGACAAGGGTGACTGGGGGGCGCTGGGAGCCAGGACAGGGGTGACTGAATATCACTGGGAACCAGGTGAGGATCCCCGGGAGCCAGGACAGGGGATTACTGGGAACTAGGACAGGGGTGGCTGGGGATCACTGGGAACTAGGACAGGGGTGGCTGGGGGTTACTGGGGGCCAGGACAGGGGTGACTGGGGGCCAGGACAGGGGTGACTGGGGGCGCTGGGAGCCAGGCGAGCAGTGGCCGGGGGCTCGGGGGTGGTCCCGGCCGTGGCACCAGGGGGCGCTGCGGGGCCGGGCCGGGGGCTCGGGGCCTCCCCCGCGGGCTCGGCGTGGGAATCCCTCGGAATTATGGTAAAAATTGAGGAAAAAAAAAAACAAACAACAGGAAAGAGGAGGAGGAACCGTGGCGCTGCTGTCCAGCACGGTGCCCGCCCGCTGTCCTGGCAGGGAGTTGGCTGGGAGGAGCAGAGGCCCCTGGGGTGGGCGGGAGCGCGGGCAGCCCCTTGGCCCGGTGGCTTAGGTTAAACTGCAAAAGCCATCGGTCAAGGACAGGCTGTGCTAAAGAGCAGTGGCCAGAGCTGCCTCCAGTACTCAGAAAACYGCCCCGCCCGCCACCACGTGGGCCAGAAACGGGCTCTTTGTTAATGACGCTAATTGTGGAGTTAATTGGTGTCTGAAGTTGCCGCGAAGAGGTCAAAGGCGTGGGCACGGCTAACGCAGACGAGCTGATGAGATGGGCAGGACTGGGCCACCATGGGATTGGGGTGACGCAGCCGCTGCGCCCTGCCGGGGTCAGACAGCTCGCAGCCCGGCAGTCTGTATCGGCACGATGGAYGGAATCAAGTATGAACCATCGCTGAAACATCCCCACTGTCAGGAGGACTGCGGAGGAGGCTTCCGGAGTCCCCTTTTCCCCGGCCRTTCTGCTCCAGGCAGAACGTGAATGGCTCAGCCTCGTCACTGGATGGCCACTGCAGTGCAGGGGCTGCTGGGCTCCCAGGCTTGGACTGGCAGCAGCACAGGCGTCCCTGGATCCAGGCGGCTGTTCTCGGAGAGACAAAACCCTCTGGTCTGAGTCAACTGCCAGGAAGGTCACTGGCAGTGGGTGAGCACAGAAATCCTTTGTGCTGCTGCAGCACAGGGCAGAGGGGGTTGCAGCGTAAGACTTAACAGCTTGTCCTGCCTGCCTGTGAGTGWGCTCTCCTGTGTCCTGGGTGCCTCWGAGGAGTGGGGGACAGCACCAGGGCGCTATCCCAGAGATGTTCTGTGAAGAGCAGCATCCCTGCCCGCCTGCTGGCTGTGAATCCTCGAGCAGCCAGAGGCCAGCCACAGGTCACTCCCTCCCTCCCATGCCAGGGACACCTTTGCAGCTGAGTTCCTTTATGGCTCTCCTTGCCAACAGCCCTAAACATGTCCCCTGAAGCAGAGGATGTCCCACAGATGTCACACAAATGTTAACTGCTCATACCCTCTGGAATACAGCGTCCCTTGAGCTTTGCCAGGTCTCCAAAGAAAAGCTGTTGATGGTCAAGGACACCCTGGACAGATGGCAGCCTCAGGAGCTTTGCAAAGGCAGTAGCATAATAGCAGTGGGTTGTCTGTCACCAGCTTGCCTTGGGGTACAAGCCGGGCTGGCCATGCTGGCACATGTGGCAGCTTGGGCAGAGCAAGGATGAGGAGAGGGGACAGAAGGGACGGGCAAGCCCCTTATCTCGGGCAGAAAGGCATCACCCCTTCAAGAGGGCACCCTGTGGGATGCTGCAATGGGCAGCACCAGGGCTTTCAGGGGTGTCCAGCACAGTGGAGCACGGTGCTGAACAGGGTGACATGTGCCCGTGGCACTGGAGCTGCAAAGGTCCCCCGGGGGAGAAGGGCAGAGCCCCACACTCAGCTTCCTGCACAGCCTGTCCCCCTGCCYGCCCCAGCTCCCCTGGCTCGGGGCCTCGGCCCTGGCTCCAGTGTCTGCACGCTGCCTGTAGGCAGCTCGGCCCCCCCACTCCGCTCCTGGTTTCCATGGCRACTCCAGTTGAAATTACATTAAAAAGAAATGAAACCAGCAGCTTTTCTGTTTGGCAAGCAGGGGGARGGGAGCTCAGCTGGGAAAGGCTGCGGAAGGGGTTGGAAGTTTGCAGTGGGMTGTGGGACAGATGCATTCCCACACGGGGTCCCAGTGCTGGGGGCAGCAGGGCTGGGGGGATGTGGGGACACTCCCCCACTGTGGCAGTCCTGGATGGTGTGGTACCAGCTTGCATGTGTGCTGCATCGGGGCTCCAGCACCCTGCCACAGTGGGGTGACAGCAGGGTCCCCCTGCTGCCTCTGTGGGGTGGCTGSCAGGGACATGAGGACAAGGCACCCCTCCCAGCCCGGCAGTCCCCGGGCCCTGCATGCTCCAAGAAGAGGCGAGACACACCGATATTAAAAATATCACTTCTGTTTTATTTGGAATTTGTTACTCTGCGCGGGTGACAGGGTATAAATACATTCTCCAACGAGCATCCTCACCCTCAGTCCTGCGCGGGGTGGGGCAGGGGCGGGGTGCGGGGCAGTTGTGGAGCTGGCCCCGGGCAGTRGGGCCAGCAGGGCCATCGATGTGCTGGCCCAAGGCAGTGGGGCCAGCAGGGCCATCGATGTGCTGGCCCCAGGCAGCAGGGCCAGCCGGCACCGGTGCGTCACGGCCGCCAGCACGGGCAGCTTCTGCCAGCCGGACCGTCTTGCACGGGGACAAGGTATGGTGTCCCCACAAGGACCTGTCCCTTTCTCCTGCCTCCCCAGACCCCAGGTGCTAGTGCTCACCTTGGGGGGGCTGAGACTGGGGTACCCCACGTGGGATSCCCTGCAGCTCCTTCTCCGTGCCCGACCACACCAAAACCACTTGCCTAGAGCCGCGTGTGGCTCGGTGGCCACAGCAGCCCAGCAGATGCCCCRGCACAGGTGCTCCCAGCCCCACACAGGCTGCGTCACCCCCAGAGTCCCTACCCGGGCGTCTGTCCCAGCTGCACGTCCTGGATGCCGGAGCTGGGGTCACCCCACGGTGGGGTAAAGCCCCCAGTGGAAGCAACCTAGGAGGCAGAGTTGATGTTGGTGAGCAGCTCACCCTGCTCCTGTCACCCCACTCCTGCCAAAGGCTGCAAACCACCGGCTCTGCTTTCGGGCAACAGCACGGACAGGGAGGGCACAGCATGGGCCTGGGGCAGTGGTGAAGGGGTGTGGGATGCTCCTGGGGGAGCGGGGCAGGGTGGGGACCATGAGGGGCTCTCCTGGGCTCACGGGAGTGAACGGACAGTGCTCGGAGCAGGCGATGCCCACACGGGGCGGTGGGTGGCACTGGCCAGTGGTGGCAGTGAGGGACCGGGGCGGGGGTGCTCGCAGGCAGGCCGTTGGATAGGCTTTTTTTTTTTTTTTTTAATTTTTTTGGCTGAGATACGTGGGCACGGGTGACAGAGGAGGGAGAATATCAAAAAATACAAAAGAGCGCAGCCCCACAGTGCAGGAGGCACTGCCCTGCCCGGTGCCCACCCGCGGCAGGCGGGCGCCACGGAGGGCCGGCACCGTGCGCACACGCTGGCTTCTAACTGGCTTTTTATTTTATATCAAGAACACTTGGTTTTAAAATCTTTACAAAGGACAAAACGCGGCGACTCCGTTAGTGTGTAAAGAACTAAAGATCTGCTTTAAAAAACGTCTCTGCAAAGAGAAATGACTGACACAAAAGAGATTCTCTGCAGCGCAAAGAGGGGCGGAGGTGCCAAGTCTCCAGCCCAGGGCCCCACTCCCAGGGTCCCTGAGCCCAGGCACCGGCCCCAGCGCCCGCATCCAGCACAAGGCCAGGCCCCTGGACCCTGCCCATTCCCTCTGCCTATAGCACCATGGCCTGGGGCCACTTCTCAGCACAGTGAAGGAGCCTTTTCCAGGGCTGCCAAGATGCCTGGGGATGTCTGGGCACTGGCCGAGAGGGATGCCCAGTCCCGCTCCTCGTCAGTCCCAGGGTGCTCGRTGGGCTCAGCACTGGGGGATGTGATCGCCCCACTGGGAGGCACRGCCACGGCACTGGGAGCCCCGTGGCCACTGACAGTGGGGTACCCCTGCCCACCAGCACGGGTGGGTGGTGCAGGGTTCCACCTCCTGCACCCCACCGGCGTCCTGGGGTGACCCGTGGGGCCCTGAGGCCAGGAGAGTTCAAAGCACTTCTCAAAAGTTAGATAGGAACAAAAGAAAGCGCTGGGGCCGCTCCGGGGACCCCGCAGGTCTCTGGGCTGGGAGCTGCACCGTCCGTGGGCGCTGCCCCTCCGTCCGGGGGCTCGGCGGGCCCCGCCGGTCCCTCTGCCAGTGTCTGCTGCGTGTGTGTGCGTGCGTGCATGCGTGTGCGCCGGCGGCGGGCGGCTATACCCTGGTGGTGGAGTGTGAGTGCGGAAGCCCCGTGCTGTTGAAGCCGGCGGTGAAGGTGTTGTAGGGGTGCAGGGTCTGCAGCCCCACCAGCGAGTTGGGGATCATGGTGATGGTGTTGGGGGTCATGAGCGGGATGTCGTCCGGAGAGCGGCGCAGGGTGAGGGTGTAGTCGGGCAGGGCGGCCAGGCGCAGGGTGTCGTGGGACGGCACGGCTTCGCACTCGTGGTGCCCCTGGCTCACCTGCAAGGAGGGCACCTCCTCGTCGGGCGCGTGGGCGATGTCGTTGGAGGCGCCGCGCTGCGGGCTGGGCTGCCGGTGCGTGTCCTGCCGGCGCTTGTCCTTGCGGTAGTAGAGGGCGGCGAAGGCCAGCACGTTGAGGAAGAGGAGGGAGGCGCCCACGGCGATGGTGACGCTCAGTTCCGTGGAGTAGTCGCGGGGGCTCTCCAGCAGCGTGCCCGCCTCCTGCTCCGGGCTCCACTTCTCCTTCCCGTTCTCGCTGTTGTAGGCGGGCGAGATGGCGGGGCGCTTGGTGGTCCAGATCTTGCTGTTGGGCCGGCGGGTGATGTGGGAGTTCTGCGTGGTGTCGGGCGGTGGCACTTTGGTGGTGGTGGAGGTGTAGTGGAACATGTCGTGCAGGTTGTACAGGTGGGGGACCAGGTGCTTCCAGAAAGCCACCTTGGTGGCCCGGTAGTGGTCGCGTACYCGTGGCTTCAGCCCGATGTGCAGGTACAGCTGGTCACGGGGGTTGTACTTGGACCAGGCCACCTCCTCAAAGCGGTTGGCCTTGGTGTGGATGAACTTGGTGTCCTGGGGGACAGGCTTGTTGGGGTCCCTGTGAAACACAGGCAGAACAGAACTAGCACTGGGAAAAGCCAGAAAAGCAAAGAGGGAGAGCTGGATGCAAAGACAGAAACTGAGGGGATCTTTTCCAGTGGTGGCACAGGGTGGGCTGGCAAAAGGAATTAAATGACTGGGCAGCACCCAACCCTGGGTCAAGTCTCACCCACGGTAACCAGGGCCAAAAAGCCTCCCCACCCCTGAAGCTTGGCTGGGTCCTATCTCAGGGGCTGACCGTGATCTAAGCTCTCTTTGTTGTTGATGCCRTGGCCCCAGAGAAGGTGCAGCACAYGGGCACCTCTGGGCACAGGGAGCTCAGTGTCCCACACCAGGCATGATAATCCCACCACCACAGCCCCAGGGAGTACAGCTGCAGTGAGTGCAGACCCCCAGGGCACAGCACCCAGCCCCACTCACCCTGTCTTGGCAAAGTTGGTCCAGTAGGTCATCACCACRGCGCTGAGCATGACGTCGTTCTTGGAGAAGTTGCAGGGAAAGAGGTCTGTGGGGCCRATCATGGGGATCCCAAACACGTAAGGCACCTCATCCCCGTGGGCTGCATCGGACCATGCAGGCTTCATCAGGCTCTGGCARTGGTGGTAGAAGGCGTAGAAGTAGGTGGGGGAGCCGTAGCGGGCGTGCAGGTCGGCCGTCACCACCGACGGCTCTACCCACTGGTGGTCAGTGAACAGGGCCACCAGAGTCTTGCGCCGTGTCTCGGGGTTGTCCCGGTCGGCCCAGTCCGTGTACATGAACTTGATGGTCTCCCTCAAGGTGTCCTTGCCCTCAGGGTAGCCGTACAGGTTGTCCACAAAGTTGGAGACYGAGTAGTCAAAGTCACTGCCTGAGACGCCGTCCTCAGGGTCCACCACGCCCTCCACGAACTTCAGCCCTTCCCCCTGGTTGACCCCCAGCATGATATCGTAGTTGAGGAACTCCCCCTGCTCCATCAGGATCTCGGGGTCATCTGGGATCACATCCCCATCGATGACTGGCCCGAAGGCCACGTGGTAGCGGGCTGGCTGGATGTCTTGCTCCACCAGCTCCTTGGCGCTCTTCTGCCGCAGGCAGTCCACCATGTCCACGGTGTCCAGCACGTTGCAGCCCACCTTGTCAGCCAGCATGCTGGTGTACTTCACAGGCTGGTAGTTCACTGCCCAGCTGGAGAGCGCGGAGCCGCTCTGGATGATGGCTCTCTGGAAGAGACCTGCAATACAGGCAAGGAGTGCAGGGAGCTCTCAGCAGGGTTCCAGCATTCCCAGTGCTGCAGTGCAGGATGCAGCATGGAGAAGGCATTGATGCTCTTGTACCCCTGTAAGGACCCAGCCCACGCCTGGCCTTGTCCCTGAGCTGTGCTGCCTGCTGAGCTGGGCTCACACAGGGGGCTCAGCTCAGGGCTGCTGTGGGGGTGGCAGGATGGCAGCTGGSAGTGCAAGTGGATGCTCCTGGAAGCAACCAAGGGCTGCTGTGCTCCCTRAGGATCCCATTGCAGGGGATGGCCCAGCATCCCTGCCCTGGTGCAGGGAGAAGAGGGGCCACGGTGGCATCACAGCCTGGCCTTGCCAAGCAGCCTGTGCTACCCCAGGCACCCCAAGGATGTGTTACCTGAGCCCCCSAGGGGCACACGCTGCCCCTGGCTCAGCACCATCCTCCAGCCCAGGTTGGCACCTGCTTCACTGAGGAGCCAGGCTGTGGGCTGGCAGCAGTGGGAGGGTTAATGCCTGCCTGGGGACACTTAACCCTGCCGTGTCCCACCCCATTGCTTTGTCAGAGTCCCCCCCGACCCCCTCCCTGCTGCTTCCTGCCCAGCTGGGGCTGCTCAGTGCCAATCCAGCCCTGCAGGAGCACGCTGCCAGATGCACAAAGAGGGCCTTTCTGCCACCAGGAACACAGAGGGAGTGGACTTTCGCCCTGGAAAACGAGGCCACAAAGGCCCTGGCCCAGGCAGAGAAATGCGTGGCTTCGCTCCAGTCCCATGTCAATGGTGCTTGTGCTCAGAATACAAAGGGTGGTGAGGAAGCAGAGCCTCTGGGCCGTGAAAGGCAGCCAGTCCGGGGTGCACCCAGGGGTCCCTGCTCTCCAACCAGCCCTCTTTGCAGCCCAGGTGCTGCCTGCACCCCTGCCACACCCCAGCACTTGCTGGCCCTGAGGGACTATTCCAGGTGATCCCTGAATGGTGCTGCCACAGCAGTGTGGTGGCCATGGGGCTGCCCCTGGCACCCTGGAACGCAGACAACCTGTGCAACCAAGGCTGTGCCCCTCTGCAGAGAGGCAGAGCAGCACCTTCCCGCAGCAGAAGTGTTCAGAGGCTCCTGGCTCCCAGCCACCATGTCCATAGCTCTTGTCTGCACGCACAGCCCTCACTCTGCCAAGTACCTGACGTACAGTCCCCATGCACTGGGACAAAGAGRAGTCACAAGCTCTGTTTGTCACCTCCTGGTGCCCTAGAAAGCCATACCCAGCCTACAGGCTGGAGACTGGCCATGGCTCTGCTTGCTCTGCACCGTGGGATGGGGTTTCCTGGCTCCCAGGAGATGCTGTCCMAGCAGCAGCATCACTTCCCAGACAGACCCACCAGGCTGGGCTCTGGCCCTGCCCACCACTGCCTGGGGAAGCCCAGGGCAGCTGATGTCACCAATAGCTGGTCATGTCCCTGAGGGACCCCCTGTGCCATGGCCACATCCTGATCCAGAAGGACCCAGGGCTCTGTGAGAGCCCAGACTCATCGTGTCCTCCTGCTCCATGCCAGCACCTGACTGAAGCCTGACAAGCACCCCAGGGAGTCACCAGCACCCTGCCCTCCACACTGGACCTCTCCAGCCTGCTGAGGCCCAGGCAAGGTGAAGTTCTGCCTTTCCTTCCTGCTCCCCTCCAAGGTGAGGGTCCCCACACACCCTGCCTCCTGCAGGACTGGCTGCCACAACACACTAAAATCAGGTGGTGGGGCCAGGGCTCTGCCAGAGGGTGGTCAGAGCTGCAGACCTGATTTCCTCTTTGCTTTGCCTAGTAGCTGAGGCTGGGAACACTTCTGGGGGTGTCTGGGCCAAGCCCTGCTCAAAGCAGGGTGCTGGCTGCCTTGTCCAGCTGAGATCTGGAGGGCTGGCAGCAAAGGGCAGAGGCCCACACAGAGAAGGAGATGGGGCAAGGGAATCACATCAAATTTGCCTGGCAGATACTGTTCCTGTCCTGGTATGGCTGGCTGGGGAGAAAAACAGCACTTTGGTCACCGATGAGGAATCAGAGTGACCCTACAAGGCCTGAAGCTGGCAGGGAGCTGYGGATTTCCCCAGCAGCCAGACCCAACATGTGCTGTACCAAGCCTCCACTGTCTGCCTCTTGCAGCACCTGCCAGAGCAGGCACAAATCAGCAGCTCCATCAATTACTTGTGATCACTGGAAGTTTTATTTTGATGCAGTAAAAACAAACCCACCTGTTCTGTGGGCTGCARCTTAGCACTGTTCCCACGCCAGTGTTCCAGAGCCAGCTACCCATCCCTGGGTGCTCTGACACAGGSAAGTTTTTTTAGGTCATTTTACGGCCACTTGGCTTTATGAGACACTGGCTGAAGCACTGAGCACTTCCCCTCCTGCCTCACAGCATTTACAGCCAGCAGCAGCTCCAGCAGTGAGGGCACTGGGCACCCAGCACCTCTGAGGTGCAGGGGGGGCACACCAGAGGCACTGGGGCTGGATGAGGAAGCAGAGGATTCCTCTGCTTAGTGCAGGGCTTAGTGCAGCATCACCTGAGAAATGCAAATATTGGCAGGACTATTTTTCATGGCTGAAAAGTCCCAAGGAGCAGCCCTGCCAATCCACCCTCAGCCTCTCTCCATGCTGCTCCATTCTGGACCCCTGCAAGAGGCTGGGGGCACCTGGGCAGCCAAGCACACACACCTGCACTGCTGTGATGGAAAGGAGCACCCTCAGAAGCACTGAGAATGCATTCCCAGCCTTTCACACTCAGTACGGGCAGAGAAAACACTTTTTCTTTCTGCAGGAGCTTTCAGCTCAGTCAGTAAAAGACTCCCCATCATCAGCCATCAGCCCTGCTGAGGTTCTGGAGGTCTCCAYTCCTGTGTGATTCCCAGGCTGTTGAGCAGGGCAGCAGCTTTTCCCATCAGCTTAGAGTGCAATTTGCTGTGTGTCTCTGAAGGACAGACTCATTCTGTCTACTGCTTACACACGTCCTTTTCTCCTCAGCATCACACCTGGGGACACAGCCCTGCAAGCACTGCACCCTCATAGAAAGCTCATGAGCAGGTCCCTGGCAGGCTGCTCCCTGTGGACCATATTCAGTTCAGGCTTTGTTCCTATTTCCTTTAGGAGGTTTAACAAAAACACCTCTAATCTCACAGTTAATTTTTTTCCCACTCGGTGCTTGATGTAAATGTCTTTGCAGGTGGTTTACATGCATGTGCTCTTATTCCAACACAATCTTRTAGCATAAATAATTCCCTTCTTTATTTAGAGTAAACACTCTGCTATATTTACAGATATTAATCATATTACTTCCACCTGTGTTTTGCTAGGTGCCAGCTCTCCCAGTCTSACAACACAGGGCCCTTTATCCCTCCCCAGGCTCGGGAGGGATGTCTGGGGTGCTCTGTCTTCCCCTGCATTCCAGTATGAATGATCTTTCCTAGCACTGAGATCCTTCATCCCCGTGCCCTGCATGATGCCCTACACCCCCTCCACACCTTGGAACACCTGAGCACCAGGGCAGGAGGGGTCTCCACCTCTCCCCTGGGCTGCAGGGGAGCGTCCCCTCCATCCCTGGCTCGCACATGCTCTGCCCCTGGCCTCTTTCTGCCCACCATGAGAAGGTTTTGCTCCCCAGTCCTGGTCCAGGCTCTCCCCGGTGACTGATTAGGAAGCAGCCCTTACTTTGTTAGGCCAGGCAGCAGGAGCCGGGCGGGCTCCCCTCCCTGGTCAGCATCAGCAGGGTCTTTGCTCGCAGTCGCAGCGCCCTGGGGCTCACACCTACCTTCCGAGTGGTGGGAGAGGGTGAGCAGGCTGACACAGGAGGCGCCGATGCCGGAGCCGAAGACGGTGATGCGCAGGGGATCTCCCCCGAAGAAGGCGATGTTCTCGCTGACCCAGCGCAGCGCCTGGATCTGGTCCAGCAGCCCGTAATTGCCCTTGGCAGCCTGGTCCCCCGTGCTCAGGAACCCTGAGGGCCAAGGGGAGCCCGGTTAGGGATGAGGGAACAGGGGAAGTCCTGATTTCCCACCCCCCCTTCCCCAGACCTAGGGCAGCTTCTGTGGGACCCTATCTCACCATGAGTTTTGGGAGTTCTGAGCTGGAGCAGGGGCACCACTGAGCTCCAGCCACCCTCTGCACAGCACACAGAGGTGAAAGGCTGAGGGAGCAGGATAAAGAGCACAAAGCTCTGTCCTACCCATCCCACCTGTGCCAGAACAGCTCAGGACATCTCACACMAGCTCCAAGGAGAGCTGAGAAAGCACCAGKGGCTGCAGRCAGGGYGAGTGTGTGCRCAGCCAATGCTTTCCATGGATCAGTGTGGGCTGGGGGRAGCTTTGTAAATGTAAGGAGSTGAGCTGGGCAGAGGGGAACCCCACTGCAGCTCAAAACACAAAGGCTCTCAGTGAGGAAGAAGGTGAGAAATGCTTTCAATTGCACAGGAAACACCCAAGATAAGTTATCACTCTTTCAGTTTGCCTTGACTTTAAGCAGGAAGCCAAAACCATGGGCCTGAGTTAAAATCCAGGCAGGTAATCCCAGCACACAGGGAGTGGCCCCAGGGCTGTGCTGGCACTTGGAGGTGGTCTGGGTGTGGTGCACCACMTCAGTGGAAATGATGAAGGCATCATTTAAGTCTAATGCCACATTGTGACTCATGCGCCTTAACTTTGCACCAATTCATCTTAAAAAGGCCGGACTTTCAACATTAAAAGGTTTTGAATAGGTTAACTATCATCTTCCACAAGAAACTGTGGGCTCTGGAGRCCWTTAGAGGGATGTGCTGCCCCAGGGAGCAGGCRGGAGCCCAGCTGCCAAGGGAGAGCACCATGCTAGGCTGGATGGCCAGGAAGAGAGCCAGCAGCTTGGCGGGGAAGGAGCTTTCCCCAAACATCTACACCCCTTGTTCTCATGCTGCTAAGGGAAGCAGCAGTGTTCCACACAAGCTTCCTGTGTCTCAGGCCCTGAGGGTTTCTGCTGCTTCAGGAAGGGGACTGCACTGCCTTTTGACCCTCTGTCCTCATTTTGCCTCTCCAAGTCACCAGAGCTTTTGGAAACAGGACTGCCCCCCTCCTCTGCATGGCACCCGACACCCTTCTGCGGTCCCCACTGCAGAAAGCCACGTCACGGTGGGCTGCTGAGGGGGTCCCAGCAGCACAAGTGGCTTTTGGAGGCTGCCTGTGCCCAGGCAGGGAGAGCTGCCAGCTCCCCGGGACAGCCAGGCAGCACCCGCTGGCACCTCACCGCTCCGAGCCCTCTCAGGACGAGATGCTGGGTAAACACATTTATTATTCATTTAACCACAAACCAATATTTGCTTTCAGTTGAGCCAGTTTGTGTAAATGAGCAGGGGGGGGCCGGTGCCAGGACCCAGACTGGGCTGTGACCGTGTGTGCTGGGGGCTCTGCCACGTGGCACCGCCGGGCTGCCAGGGCTGAAGGCAGGGGCAGTGCATCCCCCCCGGCTGCTCAGACCCTGCTCACACACAGGGGCTGTCCCCACGCCCGTACCGAGCACTCCSACGCGGTAGTTGAGGGTGATGACGATCACGTTGCCGTAGCTGGCCAGGATGCTGCCGTCTATCATGTTCCCCGTGCCCTCCATGTAGGAGCCCCCGTGGATGTACACCATCACCGGCTTGGCCCCGCTGTCCCGGATGTCTGGAAGGAGACGTGGTTAAACACGGGAGCGCAGCGGCGGCCGCAGCACCCTGCCCGACAGGCAGAACGAGTACGAGGGCAATGCCAGCTGCCAGGACCAGGGAGGGGGCTCAGGAGCCAAAGCCAGAGCTCTCCTGGGGGCCACGGCATGKACCCCCCCAAAGCCAAACGCCGCTGAACCAACCCTGCCAGCCCCTCTCGCAGTGGCTGTTGCTGCGCTGTCCCCTCACTGCTGTCCCCTCAAGGGTCTGAGCGTGTGAGGGAGGGACGCTGGCTGGACCCCGCTGCTCTCCCCCAGAGCTGGGCTCTGGCATCGTGTGGGAGCCAGCTCAGGGCTGCTGTGGGTGGGAGTTGCAGAGTCCAGCCCCGGGATGCAGCCCCGTGTCCTGTCTTTGGCTGGACCCAAGCACTCCGTGAGTCCTGGAAGCTGGCATTTGCGGAGGGGGGCAGGGATGGGGGGTGTGCAGGACCTAGAAGGTGGCGGGGTGGGTGGCACTGATGTGTGCTCCAATGTCTTACTGTCCCACTGCCCCTTCCCATTCCCCTGGGAAGGCAGAGACCTGCCTGGCTGCATGTGAACCCACGGCACCCCAGTGCCCAGACACAGACATGGTGATGAGGCAGACAGTGTATGCACGTGTGCGTGTCAGGGAGGTGAGCTGGACGAGGACAGGGCATGAGGCATGGAGTGASGATGGGGAATGGGACCCTGAGGGCCGGGGAGGAAGGACTGTGGGAGGCTTGTGGACAGCGAGCAGCCACGCTCCCTCTCTGGATTTCTCCTGTCCRTGGGGACATCCTGCCCCTTCTGGCTGCTGATCCCTCACGGAGCCACCCACAAGGGAATAACAGCCGTGCTTGGGCTCCTGGTGCACCTTGCCCCTGTCACACAGAYGAGGCTGTGGAGACATTGCCAGGTCCCACACGCCTGCACTGCCCAGCCCTGTCCTGGGCTGGCCACCCAGCACCCATGGACTTTGTCCTCCCTTGTGCTCACTCACACCTTGCTCAGGTGGGCTGGCGGTGCCTGCTTGGCTTCAGCTGCCCCAGGCAGCTGCTGCTCCCTGCCTGCCTCCCTCAGCAGTGCAGCACAGTGTCCCACAGCCCTGGGGCTCCTGGGGCACGGCCACGGCAATGCCAGTGCCCAGCTGGGCTGTGCCTGCTCCCTGCCACCCACCTAACCCCTGCCCATATCCACTGCAGGGGCTGCAGGCCAGGCCACGGAGTGTCTGTGGCCATTCTCACTTCTCACCACAGTATGGCTAAAGGTGGCCTCCCATCTAGAAAACCTCTTCCCTCCAGGAGAATAAGGCTATGCCAAACCCCAAACCTGTGCTGGCTCTTTTCCTCTTGCCAGAATGTAGCCAGACAAATGCACAGACCAGGGGAGCAAAAAGTGCATGCAGCTCCTCCAGGACAAACACTGCCTRTGTGGCACAGCTACATCAGCACAATTTTTTTCCAGGACCACCTGCTTGAAATGTGAGGGGCAGGAAGAACATCAGTGCCTGTGCCCGTGTCCTCTCCTCCATCCTGCACCCACATACAAAGGGCCCTCCTCACAGCAGAAGGACAACAATGTACAGAGATGTACCAGGAAATAAACAGCTCCCAACTGCTGCAGCACATTTTGGTGTGTGTGGATTCAGCACAGAGTCACTTAGGCTGAATGCCAGTTTATGYCCTGGTACAAGAGATCATGGGGCACAGGTTAGCCAGAGTAAACAACAGGGTTTTAGCACTGCCAAGGAAAACSTTTTTCATCTATTTCCCAGATCTTAAATGCCATCTGCCAGGCCTTGTTSGAGCTGCTCTGGGCCTTCTGCACGCCACGAGGCTTTACTGTCCTCAGCACACCAGGGCTGCACCCTGGCCAACCCTTCCTCCTACCTCCTCATCACATCTCTGCAGCCAAACAYGCCAACTCCATAACCTGCAGACAAACCACCCTGTCCTACTAAAAACAGCCCACTCTGCAGCTTGCTCAGTCCTGGCATACACCTAGGATCACATCTGCTTGAGAGGCCACTTGCCCTGCCTTGGCTGGTGCTTACAAGCAAGACCTCACTTCCAGTGGGTGAGGAAGGAGAGAAGTGAACAGAAACCAGGTGARCCCTGGGTCTCCTGTGCATGGCCAGGTGCCCTTTGGCTGCCAAGTGCTCAGGCAGGGCCAGGAAGGGTGGATGGGGAGGTTGCAGCTCCCAGATGATGTCACCGACTCTGGAGGGATGAGGCTGGAGGTGGGATGTGACCGGGCTCAGGGTGAAATGGGCCCAGGTGGGCWTCTCTCCTCCCAAGCTGCCCGAGGGCTTCCTCCCTGCCCTGGCTCCGGCTGAGCGGGAGCAAAACTCCTCCTAAAGCAACCCCGTGAGCTTTTTTCCCCACCCCGAGGAGGAGGAGGGGAAGGTGCTGGGTGCCCTGCACAGCCGGCCAGCCTGCCCCCCACCCCGCGCAGCTGCCTGGCACGGCAGACAGACACACACAGGGCTCCCTGGGGGTGGCAGCGGATGGCAGGCGGACGGAGCTGCTTTGCAGTGTCATGCAGTGGCAGCCTCGAGCACAGAAATACCTTCGTCTTCATCACCGTCATTATCCGCTAAGTCCTCGCCCTGTTTCTTAGCGCTGGCTCCTAGGGACCAAACACGAGGAGACAGAACAAAAAAAGAAAAAAGGAAAACCAAAGGAAATAAAATCAAAACAACCAAAAGAAAGAAAGAAAGAAAAGAACACAAAAAAAAAAAAAAGAGAATTCAAAAATAGCATGATAGCAGAGACAGTGGGGCCACGCCTGTGCCCCACAGCACTGCTGGCTACTCACACTGCACCTCTCCCAGAGCCAGGGCAGTGCAGGGCATGGGCAGGACTGCCCCAGGAGTGTGCCAGGATGCTGCTTCACCTGCCCAGATCCTCCCTGGGGAGTGCTGGGGTGGCAGGGGAGGCACGAGCGGGGCTGTGGCAGCACCAGCACTGGCGGTGGATGAGTCTCTCAAAGGAATTGCTGATCCTCCTGCAGCCCAGCCTGGTGCCTGCCTGGCCATGCACCCTCAGCTGCAGGCARGGCTCCCTCTCCCAGCACCCAGGTGTGAGCAGGAGCCCTGCTCCCAGCTCTGCTGCCCCCGGGGACAAGGGGACAAGTGTCCTCTGCAGAGCTCACACCAGGGCTTGCCTTGCACGGCCACTGCCAGGCAGGGTCCTGCCCATCACCCCCCTGTGCTGTGTGGCTCCTTGTGGTGCCTGGCCACAAACCACTGGAACCACTGCRTGAGGCCACCACAGCACACAGGGATCCCTCATGGCAGGGGCTCCCCTGAGCTGCCTGSCTCCATCCTGCACCAACTCCCTCTGTACAAGACCAGTTCCATGTTTCACTGAGGATTTCAAAGGCACTGATCAGCTTGACCTGACCAAGGCAGAATCCTAAACAGTTCCTGTAACGTCCTGAATGCCTTACAGTGGTTCTGTGTCCCTTCACCAACCTGCAGTGCTGGGGCATGGGCACTGTGGATGGCTTGCAGTGGGCCTGGCACTGCCCAAACTGCAGCCAGCAGAGATGGCCTGGGCTGCCAGGGAGCAGGGGTGCTGAAAAATCTGTGCCAAAACCCCACTCCTGCAAAGGACTGCAYGCCAATGTGGACACAAAGGCAAGTGGTGCCATCCCTGTGCTCTGGAGCTCTGTCAGGAAGAGGCTGGGTGTTTTAATCCCCTTAGAGCTGCAGAATTAACACCTGCAAGTCCTCTGCTCCCTAATGCCTGCAACTAAAACCTCCCCAGGTGATGGTGACCCCTGGGGAGACAGCAGGGATTCCCCCAGGCAGGATTTACCCACACGGTGCCTGCACTGCTCAGTGATTTTCCCCTGAGACAAGGGGCTCTCACACCCTGCCAGGCTGATCCCAGGGCCCTGCTGCCACAGCAAGGGCTTYCACAGCCCCCAGCAAAGCTCCCAGGGGCAAGGGGCAAGCCTGTGGCTGCATGGAACTACAGGACTGAATGCACAGAACTGGTCAGAAGGACAAAAACCAGGGAGCTGTGCTCACTGCCAGTCTGGGAGTGGCATTCTGCAGTGACACGAGAGGTGGATAACAGAGGTGTCAGCATGGGGTGGGACAGGGTTTGAATTTAAAAAGGAATTTGTGATGGGGGTAGGAAGAGATCTGAAATGGCTGTGAGGCAGCTCCATCAGGGTGAGAGGCTTGTGGARTGCCTTAAGCAGCCATGACCTGCTGGAGAAAGTCTGGAGGAGCAGCAACCAGGAACCTCGAAAAATCCAGCAGGCATGAGAAGTTTGCAGAGGGCTGGGTCACAGGAATCCTGGGAGCAGAGGCATGATGGGAGCTACAGCAGCATCCCAACACATTAAAGACTACTGTGAGGTGGTGAGGTGGAAGAGCAAGTCCCTCTCAGGCAGCCCTGGGGCTACAGAGGAGGCAGGATGAGAAGAAAACCTTCCTGGCAGAAAGGGCAGCAAACCCTTGAAGAGGCGGCCTGGGGAGGTGTTTAAGACCAGGTGGGACACACTGCCAGAAAGAGGTGAGGTAGAGCTGCTCCTGCCAAGGGCAGGCATGGATCAGCTGTCTCCTGTGCTATTCTGATTTTCTCCAAGGCAGAGTTTACCTCCCGACCTACCCCCACCATGCTCCAGCCCTGCCCTGTCACCTCCTGCTTCACCACCCAGCCATCCTCTGAGCATCTCACATCCTTCTCCTCTCCTCACCCAGCACCACCCCCACCCCTGTCACCTCCTGCCCCAGCACCTCAGCTCCAGCATCTCCCCCYTTCCTGCTGCATCCCTCCCACACTGCCTCCCCTGCCCACCCCCAGGCACACGCTTGGCTGGATGTGTGCAGCCACGGAGGCTGCAAGCTTGACCTACTGYGTCTTCATTAGGAAGAGCTGCAAGCACAGAAAGCACTTAAATGAAGAAGTACTCATGCAATATTTGCTAACCAGTGCTGTGCACCAACCTCTTGGTRTTCTAAGGGATGGGGATTTTTCTCTAATGAGGACCACAGCCAGCCTGCCTTGATCCACACCGTGCTTCAGAGTTGAGAAGCTGATCACAGGCAGCTGGAGATCATTTTCCACTGCCAAAGGCCCTGGTGCTGTTAAAGCCCTGGGACTGGCCAGGCTGCAGCCCTCCAGCCTGGTCTCCTTCAGGGGACAAGTCTCTGTGCAGATGAGAATGGAGGAATCAGCTATGAGGGCTTGTCAGGTTGTAAAAGAGGGCCGTGGACAACAGCTCTGTGACCTGAGCAACTGTCCTGGCTGAGCAGGGAGGGATCCAGCTGGAGACTGCTGCTGCAGAGCTTAGGGATGGCTGGGACAAGCCTCCAGCAACCTGAGCTTCAGGCACCACGGAGGAGATGGCAGAAAGCAGCACTTGGGGAGCTAAGCAAAGCAGGAGTGCAGTGATGCAGGCCAGGGGCAAGGGGAACAGCAGTGGCACGTGTGTGTGTGGCAGATGCAAAGCACAAGCCTCACCCATCAGCAGGATGGGTTATGGCCACCACAGACTGTTGTGACCAGGTGGGATTTTTGCCTCTTGCTGCAATGTTCACCTCCAGCACAACCCACCAACGCCCCACAGCTCRTGAGAGCAATCACAGCTTCCCTTCCCTCACCCAGCCCCACTTTGCAGTGACCACTGAGTTCAGGGACACCCAGCCCAGATTTTCCTCTGCTCTAACAAAGGCCACCAAACAGAGCCCTGCAGCACCCACTCTCGTGGGGATGGGTTTAAGCCTGGGGATTCACAGGCTGGAAAAACTAAAAGTGCTCATGGCTCTTATTCTCCTTACCCATCAAAAACACCCTCCACTAACCCARGAGGTGAATGTCTGTTGTGCCACTTCACTTTAAGCTGACTGCAAAGTGACATTGTTCAGGAGGATAGGAAGGATGCATAAGCTCTTATCTGAAGGCTCTAGGAAGATTTAAGTTCAAGTTTAGTAAAAAAATAAAAAGTCACTTTGCCTGAAACAGGGGCATCCATGCTAGATTTATGCTATCTTAAGTAAACCACACCAACAGCACTGACACCAGTGCAAACAGAGATAAAGCAGGGTAAGGAGCCTCAGTCCTTGGAGCCTTTATCCTCAGCATGGTGGGGATAAGAGAAGAGCAGGAGCCTGAGATGACACCTTTCCAGACCCAAATGTCTGTTCAGGGCACCCAGAGGCAGCTCCAACACCCTCTCCTCAGTGTGAGCTCCCTGGGACACCCACTCCTGCACAGCAGCCACGGTGCTGCAGGAGCCTCTGATGGCTACATGGGTACACCTGCTGCTGGCCACAGCATCTCAGCTGCTTCTCTGGGAGGGACAAGGAACAGGACCAAGCACGGTGCAGCTGTTGATCCTGCTGCTGGCACAACCCCACAGGCAGGGACAGCTCAGCTGGGAGCTCTGTCCGAGGGCACTTCCAGCCATCAGCCCTCGCTGCAGGACTGCAGCACACCTTGGTGCTGGCCTGCCCCTCCCTGTCCCAGAATGATGCAGAGGAGTTMTCTCCATCCCTGGGAGGACTCTAAAAGCACTGCATCCTCTCACGCTCTGCTGCCTCTGCTGCACAAACACCGACCCTCACCTCTGCAGATTGCTCCCYGGAGTGGAAGCGGAGCACCAGGGCGGTGGGCTGCCCACAGCTCTGCAAAGCACCAGCTTCCAGGGGGCTGGGAAGAAGCTTCCAGCAAGGGAGCACTGCAGGATTTGTGCAGCTGTAGGGAAGCCTCAGCTGGTACTCGGACAAGTCAGCTTCTTGGAGAGAAGTGGAGGAGCCACAAGGCTTTCCCTGCAGAGCTGCCCCAGTGCTTCCTGAGCCCAGGAGCTGCTGGGAGCTCCAGCCAGCCTCACACAGCACAGGAAAATGCTGGACCTGCACCATTTGTCTCTGCAATGTATCTGACTCTTCACAGTCCCAGCCAGAGAGATTCGGGCATTTGCTAATGAAAACCAGGAAGAGCTGCTAAGTGCAGGGCAACCACATTTTTTCCCCTCCAAAAATGACATCCACCTCCTCATGCCCTGCAGCAAGGCTTGCCCAGGCTGGTGATGAAGGGAAGGAAAAATCATCTTGGCATCTACCACAGCCAAAAACAGGCTGGAAGTGTTGGCAGCATGGGGCAGAGCTGCATTTTGCACATAGGGACTGTGCTCTCAGGGTGCGTGTGTGTATGTGGTCTTTGGTGGGGGCAGCACTATTTTTGCAGCAAAAGCTGAGCCTCAAATGAGCCTCGGTGCTGTCAGCTCCCCTGGCACCGTGCAAGGCTAGCTGCTCTCAAAGAACTGCTGCCCTGTATTTCTACCAGAGAAGGGACCAATGTGTATGGAGGAGACTGGCATTTAGAAAATTTCCATATAGGAAATTACTGTGGGCAACTGGGCAGKGAAACAGGGATGTTTTTCTGTCCCAGAGATAAACAAGCATGACTGATAAATTCTCAGTCCTTTGTCTGCTCTGAAATACACTGAGCTTAGGGGTGGCAGAAGTCATGAAAACTCCAGGAAGGTGGGAGCTGAGGCATCTTCCAAACCACCGAAATACTGCTCTGTGAGAGGAGTGCTTATCACTGCTAAGTCAGTGGCCTTAGAAATAGTAATCATGATTATTCCACAATGAGTCAACGTTCAAACGTTCAACCTGAGGAAATCAGCACTGCAGGTACATTACCCTCTCCCCAAGCATTACTAACCCAGGATACACAATGAGTAGTGTGGGAGCTTCTGTGTTTCATCACAAGTGACTCAATTAATTCAAGCCAGCAGCTMCCAGAGCCTGGCCTTGAGCTGGAGGGAAGTGTCTGGGTGCTTTAACTCTTGGCACACCACACCTGCACGTCCAAATGGCTGGCACTGGGCATCTGCTGGTSCATGAGTCAACAGAGCCCAGTGTGGGGCGGAGGGAATGTCCCTCACCAGCTCCCTGGGAGGTGACMAGAGGCACCCACAGATGGGCTGCAAGGAAACCCCGCCCGTGAGCGGAGCCAGCGGGGAGGGAAACCCAGGAGATGAGCACACCCAAAGGTGTTCTGTCACGCCTTACACCATCCCCTTCTCTGGCAGTAAGCTGCAGCCTGCTTCCCCTGGCTGCAGGGCTGGGGGTGCCGGGGGTCTGGCAGCCCCGGCAGCCGGTGGGAGGGCCGGCAGAGGAAGCGCTTTGAAGTGGCTGGTGATCACTGGCACAGCCGGCTCCGGAGGCAGCGTGCGGAGACTCCCTAATGTGCCAGCCCTTTCAGGGGCAGCCTTGGCACTCGGAGAGATGGCGTGTGAATAGCCAGGACAGCAACAGGAAAAGCAAAGCAAAGAAACCGAACAACAGAAACTGGGGGAAACGGCTGGAAGGAAAGCGCTCCCCCAAACCTCCAAGCCCAGCTGCACCGGCCCCGCCAAACCCAGGGGTGCAGGGAGACCGAGGCTGGGATGCAGGGATGCTGCTGCTGCTGCTGCTGCAGGACGCCCAGGACAGCAGCCTGGGCCGGCCAGACGCCCTGTGCTGAGCCTTTCAGAAGAGCTTGGCTGCCTGACTGTCCACACGTCCGTGTTTGGGATGCACAGAGCAGCCAGCCCTGCCTGCCTGCCTGCGAGGGGGCTGTGTGGAGGTGTCTGTGTCTGGCGCGGGGCAGAGCCAGCTCCCATTTGTACATCYCTACTGCCTTGTGCGTGTCACTGCTTGGGAATGCGGGATCATTTAGGGGCAATGGGGGAAGGTCAGTGGAGGCGAGGCAAAGCAGAGATGTGTCTGAATTGGAGGTGCTCAGCTGCCTGCGATGCAGCTAGGGCTCAGGGAGACTGCTGTGCCATGGGCTGGAGACCAAATCCTTACTGGCAGGACTGGCACTGGCATGGGGGTGTGAGCAGTGGGGAGCAGCCTTGGCAGGCACAAGGCTCRGTGCAGAATCTGCAGCATTTACACAGCCAGGAGAGGCTTTATGCTCTTAACCAAGGAGCTCTGGATGCAAAATGATCAGGGATGCAACGAGGGAAAAGCTCAGCCCAGGATGGACTGCAGTCCCCCATCGCACAGGTCCTTCCCTGAGCAGGTCTGCACACCCCCAGTGGGGTAACCCAACCTAAGGGATGGATGAATTAAAGTGCTRCCTGCCCTCAGAGACTACCCCTCATGGCCAGGGACTGCGAGGCTGCCAGTGCCAGTGGGATGAAGGCGGGAGTGCAGGCTCAGCCCAGGAGAAGCTGTTCTGAAAGGCCTGGAGCAACACGAGCATCCTCATGGCCTGACCCCAGGCCTGTGCTCCCAGCTGGCCGGAGCATCCGTGGGGCTCTTCCCAGTGGGAAGCAGGGGGTGGCAGCAGGGTGGGCTGCTTGGAGGGTCCACAGTCCGGGTGGCAGCACAGAGAGGTGCTGGAGGAGTGCTGCAGGCCAGGGGCCAGCCAGGCACCCTCTCACTCTCTCACTCTCTCTCTCTTTCCTCTCTGTGCCTCTCTGCCGGTCGGCTTGCTACATACCTCCTTTCCTACATATTTTCTTGTTGGGCTTTCGGGTGCATTCCTTGGAAATCCGTTTTACTGTAAAATGAATAAAAGACTACAAAATAACAGGAGGCTCCACCGATGGGAGTGGGCATGCAATCACAACCACGCTGCTACCCCTCCCACCGCCCCCGGGACCGCGGGAGGTGGGGAGGGAGCGTCGCCATGGGAGGAAAACTCTGGGCCAGCCGTGCTGGGCAGGGAGGAAGGCATGATGCATCCCGTGGGTCCCAGAGACCGAGGAGTGGAGCCAGCCAGCCCCTGGGAGAAGCCGCTGGCCCGCCAGGCTGCTCTGCTGTGTGCAGCAGGCCGGCTGCGGGGCTCTTCCAGCCCGCTGGAAATCCCTGGGGGGGCTCCCGTTGCGGTGAGGCTGGGGCGGGCGTGCGGGCAGGCTCTGCCTCCTCTGCCCTCTACTTACAGTTCGGCTGGGATCCCCTACAAAGGAAAAGGTTAGACAAGGAGGCGCCCGGCGCCGCTCAGCCTCACCCCAACGGGACCGTGCCCCGTGTGTCCCCAAGCACCCCAGGCTCATCGCTGTGCCAAGCGATGTGTCTGCCGGCGCACCCCAACCTCCCATCC
This sequence comes from Alauda arvensis, assembly GCA_902810485.1. Lineage (NCBI taxonomy): Eukaryota > Metazoa > Chordata > Aves > Passeriformes > Alaudidae > Alauda > Alauda arvensis. Next base: position 79,012 of record CADDXX010000469.1, read on the forward strand.
GTAGCAGGGCCCACAAAAGGGCTCTGTGGTCCCTTTCTTGCCGGAGCATCTTCCCAGGGAGAGGCAGAGAGTGTTCCTCCCAGCCGCAGCCCACGCCCACAACTAGCGCATGGACCTGGGGAGGGTGGGAAGCAGGGAGGAAGGACGAACTGGAACCAACTCAAGACAGAACCTGGCACTCGGCGCCTGTGGGGAGCACAAATCAGCTTGTCACTCTGTGGATCTGCGGTCAGAGAGTCGGATTCAGATTTAGCGRTACGAGAGAGGAACCCGTGACGATGCCATGGAGGTGGAGGGGTGGGACCGGGAGGAGTGGAGGAGCAGGAGCACGCGAGACACAGATGGCAGCTGAGGGCAAGAGGGCAAGCTGCGTGGCCAGAGAAAGCTTTCTACAAACAGACAGCATGCTGCAGGGTCCACAACCACATGCTTCAAACACAACACCCAGGTGAGACCAACCACTGCTGGGGAGGGGGTGGAGCGACCCCCCCCTCCCTCTCCTGCGGTCACCCCAGCGGGGACTCACCATCCTCCGTGGGGATGTAGATGTTGAGGTACAGACAGTCCTCGTTGGGGTCCTGGATGTACGTGGCCACGATATCCAGATTGGAGGTAAACCAGATGGGCAGCATGATCTCGGGGACGGCGTTGTGGATGTTCTGGGGGCAGACTGGTGAGAAGTGGGTAGCGTTCCTGATGCCYGACCAGGACGGTGGTGGCTCGGGGGGCATGAATCTCTTCTCCCCGACGGGGGGAGCAGCATAAGGAACCCCCAGGTACTGGTCCACGGGCCCCAGGATCTCGCTGGGCAGCGGCACGCGCACCCCTCGTAACTTCCCATAGTGCGTGTTGACAGTGGGGGAGTAGACCTGGCCCTCCATCTGCACAACCATGGAGGCAAAGCTCAGCACCCAGAGGGTGAGACGCAGGTCCCAGCTGGCCACCAGCTCAGGCACTTGGAGAACAGGGGGGAAGAGAGGGCTTCTCCAGAGTATCAGCCACATTGTCCGGGAGAAACAGCACCAACATCCAGGCCTGAAGCTCCTGGGGCGAGGTCTCAGAGCAGCCCCATCACACCAAGCCTCCGGTTTGCCCACCAGGAACAGATGGAGCAGAAGAGACGGGAGTCAGGAGAGCGCAGCCCAGCCACACCTTCTGCTGGGGGAGCACGGACCCAGGGGGATGTGGCACCAGCTCCTCACAGCCTCCCAGCTGCCTGCTGCTGCCTGCCTGCCACTGGCCCAGCCCGGAGGTGRCTGCTGATACTGTGGAGAGATGGAGGGAATTAACAGCAGACTTGCTCTGGAAGAGTTGAAGACCTGCAGTGCAGAAGGAGCCAGGACCTCTGGCTGAGCCTCCCACCCATGGGTGCTCATTGGCTCTGCCACCACCCGGCTCTGGGAGCAGGCAAAAGTGGGCAGAACAAGCAGAGCATGTGCAGAGACACACACACACTGCCTGCCCGTGCCTGCAGAGCCTGTCCCCAGTGCCCAGGGGCTGCCCAGAGCATGGGTGCCAAGAGAAGCAGACAGTTCTATGTCCCTCCCCATCAGGAGCCTGTTGGACMCCTCTGGTGCCAAGCACAGCCCCTGCACAAGACCCTCTGGCACCTCTCCTGTCCTGGCTGAGCCAGAGCTGCCTGTGCTCTTTGCCTGGGCCTCCCCACAGCACTGCTCCCCTGTCTGGGTGCCACCACCCCTCACACACCAGCAAACCCGACCCACACGTCCCAGCCAGGCACCCATCTCCCCCTCCACTGCCAAGGCAGTGAGACCCCAGGCAGGAGCCGGGCAGGAGGGGAACAGCCTGAGCTGAGCCGAGCACAAGCGTGTGCATCTGCCCTCCCTCCCCCTGCCCCGGCCAGCCAGGGGAGGCAGAGCAGAGCTCCGCTCCCACGTCCCTGCCCAAGCTGGCAGCATCGGGAGGAGCAGCTGTGGCAGCCCCCGTGGGGAAGGGAGGGCGCTGCAGATGGGGACCCGCGGATGTGTGTCAGCGAGCAGAGCTCCCGTGTGCCAGGGAGCCCTCGCTGGAGGCTGTGCGGATTCTCAGCGCTCTGCCCTTCACCTCCCCGCACCGCCTGTCGCGTTTGGGGCTTATGTAAGCGCCCCCCTCCTCGGCTCCCCCCGCCAGCACCGCGGCTCCCGGGGGGACCCGGGCACGGGGGCTGCGCCCTCCCGGTGCTCCCCTCACCCCCAGCACCGGCCCCTGGCCCGCTCCGCTCCTCGGCGGGCGCATCTTCAGCCGGGTGCCCGCGGAAAGGCGGCGGTGCCCAGGGGATGCTGGCTCGCCCTGTGTCAGCCACATGTCCTCACCCYGGGAGAGGCACCTCCGCTGTGCCCCAGGGCATCCTCACATGCCCACCCGGTGGATCTCTCCCAGGCTCGGAGGGGAGCAGAGTTGCCTTGGAATTATTGGAGCACAAAATAAGGGCTGTATGCAGATGGGAGTTTGCAGCTCTGRTGGAGGTTCAGTTGGGCAGGGATTCCACAAATAGAGAGCACCTCATCCAGTGAGGAAAATCCGCAGGAAAAAAAAACCCACCACCACCAAAAAACCCCCCCCAAACCTCCCCGAAAGACAAACAGAAACCCACAAAAAACCCCACCCAAACAAAATACAACCAAAACCCCCCACAGAAGGTGTCTCAAATCTGTACTGCACATGTGCAGGCAACTCACTGCTGGTCATTAAGGAAATGGGCCCATGCTGTGCCTGCCCTCCTGATATGCCCAAAGAACTTGGCAGCCTCAGAAATCAGGGTAACACAGTAAATAGAAACACTCATCTCAGAAAATCACGTTTACTGCATTCAGCCCACCCAAGCAGCAAGGCCTGGCAGGGCTGGGCATGCAGGCACCTCTCCAGAGCCTGCCAAGGGAATGCAGGTAATGCCAAGCAAGGAGGGCACATCACTGCCCTTCACCTCCTCCTGCCCCACCAGGCAGCGACAGAAACACACCAGCAGGAGCAGGACACTGCTGCCTTATCCCCCAAACAGATGCCAAAGCCTAAGGAATAAAAGCTGAGCCAAGGGCCAGAAAAACAGCTGAGGCACCCAGAGACCCCAGGCTCAGCTCTGCAGCACCGTGCTTGGCTGCCCTGCTCTGCCTGCAGCYCTGGAAGAAAACCATCATTCATCTCATATTCCTTGCTGCAATGTTCCTCCTTCAGTGGAGGAACACCTTTGCCCAACAGTGACATCCCAGGGGTGTAGGGCTGGCCCAGGACCCCCCAAAGCTGAATCTCAGAGGTGCTTCAGACCCACCACTCTGCCTGACACTGCTGGAAGGCAAACTGCCCAGAGTAAATCTTCTGCTCAGGTACTGCAGGTTAGGATAAAGCTAATTATTAATGACTGTCATACCTAATTTGTATGACTTGAAGCCACAGGCAGCTTCCTGTCTTTATGATGGTGCACACAGTGCTCCCTGCAGAGCCATYTCAACTGATCCCTCATCATTTTCTGTCTGCAGGAACACCACAGCCCTGCCAGTGGTGCTTCACCAGCTCATTTCCCAGCCCCAGAGCTTCCCCACGCTGCCACTGCTGCTCCACCAACCCCTCCAGGCAAGCAGTTCCAKGGCACCAGGCAGTGCCACTGCACACACCAGTCACAGGGCTGAGTTCACAGCCCACTTTGCATCCACTGTACCCATCCTGTCCTCACACCATGGGGAATCTCTTTTTACAAAGCACAGCCAAAAAACAGCTTCTTGCTACAGCTCCTGAGAGTTATGCTATGATGATATTCCTCTGGGTTTTTGTTTAGATCCTCTGAAGAAACATGGAGATCTGAAGATGGAAAAACACAAGCTAAGATAGAATTAAGTACACATCCTTAATTTAAACAGAACGATGCTACAGGGCTTAAAACTGCCTCCAATTATGAGTTTTACAAAGCATGAGGCACAGAGGTGAGCTGCACCAGTGATAGCCAAATATGTCCAGATATGGAGATGCACAGTCAAGGCCCAGCAGCCCTAATGTTACCCTGGAGAGCCACAGTGCCTTAACACTCAAATACAGCTCACGGTGTTTTAACATCTATAATTCCACACTTGGTTCCATCATTTTTTAAAGACTCTTTGCCTCCACCTGCCCATGTCCCAGCAGCACAGAATAAAGGCACCCAAACAATCTCAGTGACATGTTATAAGCCTTCATATGTTTGGATTTTTTTCAATTACAAACCCAAAAAACGATGCAAACCCTGTATGTGAAATTCCCTGGGTTTCAAATGCCTGATTTGGGATAATTACAATACCCCTGTACCACATCTGATACCCTCATATTGCTGTTCTGTGCTCTGTGCTTTCTGATGTAACTTCATGTTAACATAACATTTAGGATGGGAGTTTAGCCTTAATTTAATGCTGACAGACCTCCATAAAAACCCAAGCCTAWTCCCTTTCACTGTGGGTTCTTGCATGTGCCTTGCATTGCTGCCTGCTGCCTCAACAGCTCTCAAGCTCCTTGGTCTTCCCAAGCATGAGRAAGAGCTGAGAGACCAGAGAAAGGGACATTTCGTTCAGGGAAGCAATTCCCTTCGCATCCCATGGGAGGTGGGAGCAAAACTTTCCCAGTTTAGCTGCCCACAGCACTCTCACTCCTCCCTGCAGCAGGGAAGCCAAACGTGTCCCCCAGTGAGGATGGGGCTGCTGCCTGCCTGCATCCCAGAGCCAGGAGGCTGCCAGGAGCCTGCCAATTCCAACTGCAACCAGGCTGGGCTGGGCACACACAGCCAAACTGGGAATGCTCAGACAGGCACGCAGTGAGGAACCGGGGGCACAAAGGCACCGCAGGCATCCCAGGTCGCTCTGCCAGGCCGCCGGTGGGTGAGCAGAGGAAGTGAGGCTGCTCGCTGCTGGSGATGTTATTCATGTGCTCTCGGAAAACAAACGCTCCATAGGTATTTCCACGGCCTCGCTGTCTGCCAGACGGCTTCCTCCTCAACAAAGAGACGCTCTCCATGGAAACCTGGGCGGGTGGGATCCTCTGGAAGCCTCTCTGGCAGATGCACRTTCAGGCATCTCAACACCAGCCAGACGAGCCGGATCCACACCTCCTCTGGCAGAGGGCCGAGGAGCTGCCAGCAGCCAGCCTGCCCTCCCATYGGAGCCTCCAGCGGGGCCCAGCCTCCTGCCCCGCAGCACCCACCCCACGTTCATCACACTCGTGTCGTGGCTCTGTGTCCCATGGGGTTCAGAGCCAGATGGAGACCTCARAGCACCCAGCTGGCACGGATGGATGATCTCCTTCCAACAGCAAGCAGGCAGGATGTCCCGTTGCACCCTGCAGCCACTGTGCAGCYCTGCTCACCATCTGACCCCGCTGTACTTTGCTAAGGGCCAGCCCATGCACCCCAAACAAAACCCATGCACCAAAGCAAGCAGCAGGAGAAACTTCTGCCTTCTCTTCTCCAGGTGAGCTCCAAACCTTTGCACCTTTTCTCAGGCTGGTGCTCAGCTCTCAGGCAGCAGCACCTGCCAGACCCACTCCCCACCTGGCACCTTCTCTCCTCCGCTGGGCAGCGATCCCAGCTCTCACCCAGCCCCATCCCACCTGGCCTACAACACTGGAAACCCCGGGGAGCAGAGAAGCTGCAGCACAACTGGACTGATGTGCTTGTGTCCCTGTGCCCTCAGGAGCATCCCTGTGCCTGCAGGTCTCATCCCAGGTGACCCATCCAAGCCACAGGCAGATGTTCCCTGACCCCACAGCACTGTGGGGGCATTTCCCAGCTCCATCACAGAGCTGGTGAACAGTGATGGRTGGCTCAGTTACACTGAAAGGGACATGTAGGGTTTCAGAAAGGTCTGCCCTGCTGCTGCTGCTGCTCTGCTTTCCCATGAATGACCTAAATGACAGAACAGAGCACGTTTCCAAACCTGCACGTGACACCCCAGCACTTTTAGAGGCCAGGATGGGAATTGGACGTGCTCCTGACAGGCTGGGAAAAGGGCTGAGAGGTGATGGGCAGGACTGTAAGGCCTTGGGAGGTAAAAATTTGCACAGACAGGCCACAGAAGAAAAGGCAGCAGCAGTTCTGCCACAAGGGTCATGAGGGCTGCAGGTGAGTACAAACTGAATGTGAGCCAGCATATCATTGCCACAAAAAAAGGGAACTACAGGGGGATGTGTGAAAGGCCAGCTTACACATGAGATAATTACTCTCCTTTCAGCTCATAAAGACACACCAAGTAATTTTACTGCTGTCCACAGAACCAGTTCATCCCCCAGAAGATTTGGACTGAGAGAGGCCATGGGAGACCAGCAAGATCATCAAAAAGCTTCGGAGAAACGTCTGGAAGATTTGGATTAGTCTAGACAAGAAAAGTCACAGGGCACAGTTTTATAACATGCAAAGGCCACTGCAAAAAAGTTCAGAACACTCTGCCCTTTTGTGCTAGGTAGGAGACACATCCATTTTAAGAAAGAAGAGTTAAGTATACACCAGGAGAAGTYAAAGCACTCCATGGCTGTCTGCAAAGGGTGCAGATGGATGGAGCAAGGGATTCCCAGCAGCCCCTCCAGCCCAGTGTCCCACACTTCTCATTTCCCTGGCTGGCAGCTCTGCCCTGCCCTCATTCATTCTGCATTTGTCACCACCTGGGCATRCACAGCCACCTTAGCCACGAACCCTTCAGCATTTAGGGTGCAGAGCAGAGCCCTTTGGAGGCTCCCAGCACCACAGAGCCCAAAACACCCACTCTGCACTCCACAGAGGTCTCTCCCAGAGTCCAGTGTTGCCCACCTCCCTCTCCTCCTGAGGCACACCTGCAGCCCCCCCAGTGCTGAGGCACCACAGTCACTCCAACAGGACAGAGGGAACACAGGTACAAACCTCACCCTCACCTGCACCAAGGTACATCCCTGTGCTTGCCTCTCCCAGCTCCTGCCCACAGCACCACCACCATTTAAAGCCAGCTGAACGTCAGGAGCCTGTGAGACACTCCAGTGCACATCCTTTGCCCTGGGGAGAGGATGAGGGACCACGTGAGGAGTGCCAGCGAAGTTCCTCAACGCTGCAGGAACATATGTGGGACAGAAGCTCTTTGACAACTCCCAGACACATGCCAAGATCCTCGAGAGCTCCCATTCATAACACAAGAATGTTACTCAAAATCCCTAGAAACAGACAATTTCAAGAGCCACTTCTGCTGTGGTGCCAAAGGCCTCCTGCTGCAATATGGCCTGTCACCATTTGCTCCATGGCTTTAACGAGCTCTTCATGAAGGAGCCAAGCCTTGGGAAGGACACCTGGGCCARGCAGACCTTTCCCCTGCCCACACTTCAGCCTTCCCAGATATTTTTGGTGCTGAGTGTCAGCACGCTGCTCGATGCTCGGCTCCAGAAGACACGTTCCCCAGCAGGTGAGATGGGCTGGATCGTTTCCAACTCTTGTTTAGCATCAAGGGCTCCAAAAATGCGGGAGGTTTCTCAGTGTCACTGAGCTGTGGCTGGTGATGCTGCTGAAGGACAGCACTGCAGCAGGGACAGCGTCGGGGTCAGCACCCAATACTGCTGATGCAAGGAAGAAGGTGACCACTCCAGAGGATCCAAGGACAACTGTGCTTGGAAGCCTGGAGTCTTTTGGGGTGGGCTGCATGCTCACCTTGAGTTAGTCTGGGTTTTGACTGACCTTCCCACTCGCTGCTTCCCAGGAGCCTGGTGGAAAGCTGAGACAGGGCCACGTGGCACAGCCCGCAGCTGCTGTGTGAGCAGGAGGAGCTGCCAGGACGGGAAGAGGGCAGCAGCCTCTCGGTGGACTGGTTTCCCACATGGCTCAGGGATAGCTGCTGCAAGTAGCCTCTTTATCGCCACATTCTGGGTAGAAATAATCTGGATTATCTCGCGTTGTGGCTTTCCTGAGCCCAGCATGAACGCACAGTGGCAGCTTTTCTCTCCCTCACCTTGCTCTCTGCGGTTTGAAGGCACAAACACTCTCCTGCAGGGGCAGAGGTTAAGCACAAGCACTGTCCGAGCTGCACTCGCTCCCCAGCCCGAAGCCAAGGAAGCGCCTGGCACAGCCCGGAGCATCCCAGAGCCCCGGGACTCCCCGGGATGTGGCATCGCTCTGTCTCGGTCAGGAGGGGCGGAAAGGCRGAACCGGGCTGGTCCCGGAGCCCCGAGCGAGGCTGGGACCCGCCCGCAGCCCGCGGGAGCTGTCCCGTCAGCACCGCCCGGCCCCGGGCACCGGCACCGGCAACCGCGGCACCGGCACCGGCATCGGTACCGGCA